>KK502525.1:319168-357041 GCA_000688735.1 Glossina austeni | reverse complement strand
GACAACAAAAGCGTTGTGTGTGCGCTTGTGTTTTTTTTTGTACTTTTTAACACTAAATTGTTGTTATTGCTGATATATGCAAGTTTTATGCTGTTGTCATGGAGAAGACAACATGCTCTGCTGTACGTTATGCGCTTAAGAGTACGTTCACTAAAGACCAACAAGTTGTTTAAAAGATTGTTTCTTACCATTTTTATTTTCATTCCTTTTTTTTGTTTTTTGTTTTTTTTGTTCTTCGTTAACATTGTTCTTCTATGTGGTAACGTTGTCGGTCGTTTGTGTGAATATAACATTGTGATCCGATTTCTTTCGAGCCCTCTAACATAGTTACGGTATATTATATTAAGCGAAGCGAAATTACCTTTCATGTGTAAGTATGTGAAATATCTTGAGGGACCAACAGTCACTGACCGATATCTGAGATACTCATTCATTAATGCATATATTTGAGTTTGTCTTTGTCTCCTCGCTAACAGAAACGCTATCAGCTTGAGTTTAAACTGCGATATCTTTGATTCAAAGTGAACAATGTACACGTGTACCATGTAAACAGAATGTCATTTCCTTGTCGTGTGAAAAAAGCTTTTGTGTGATTTAATCAAGTATATCGAATTCAAAATTTTTGAGTTAATATTCACTCAGCCGCATTCCTGCTTACATCAGATTAATCGGCTTTTCGTTTTTCGATTAACTGACCTACCAGCTCATAGCCACCAATCAATAATATTTTTATCTATATTTAAGCAATCGTATGCCTTTTGCTCCTTTCTCTCAACTCAGCAGTAGCATTGCTTACAGTTAGGTGTTCGTACATTTTATCAGACTTTTTTCTTCCTTTCGAATTCTTTAAGTGCTTCATTCAATTCTACTACTAAAAGTGAAGACTTCAACGCTACTTTCAAGGCAGTTAGATTTGCTTGGGAATTATACGTCAATGGGAATTTTTTTTCAAGAAGAGTTTTTGAAGTTATTCTTTGCTCTGTAGCCAGCCAAGAAGGTTACTGGATGGCCAAATGATTTCAAACTAACAGTACGGTTGCCTATGTGCACGCCCTTCGTTGCAATTACTCGATCAACACAGCCAGACTTCTGCTTACACTTAAGTAGTCATATAACCATAAGCCATATAAGAGCATCATCGCTATTCTTCTAATTGTCCCATAGAGCAAAAATTGCTTTCATTGACAAGGACCCATATAACGAAATGTAATGGTATGGCGCAGAATGGTTCCCCATACTCACGTCCTTCGTTGCCATTACTCGATCAACACAGCCAGACTTCTGCTTACACTTAAGTAGTCATATAGCCGTAAGCCATGTAACAGCGTCAGATTACCCCATACAGCTAAGATTCATTTCATTCACAAGGACCCGGCATGGCGCCATGTATGGAGTAAAGATTTGAAAAATTTTTATTACGAAACTATTTTGTAATTACACTTTGCTCCTATAGATATCTTTGTTATACCATTTAAGTAAGAGCGAGAGAGAGTGAGAGAGAGAGGCAAGTTTCAAATCTCATAATTGTGTAGGCTATCAGGTAAACGAATATTACCGGTTTTCCTTTGAATATATATTTTTTTTTATTTTATTCTATTTTTGTCAATGTCTTGTAGTGTCGTACATAACTCTGTAATATAGTGGAAGCGTGCAAGGTGCCTAAGGGAAGACAAAAAGCAACAAAAGATGTGAATGAAAAGCTAGGGCAGTATCCTTAAAACATAGAACTTTAACAAATAATACCGTAGGCGTAATTATTGCAGTATTTTGTCTGCCTATAATTTTGCGCAAGCAGTTTTTCTGGTTTACTTTGCTTTAGCGCTATGAAAACTTATTTGTTGTTCTGTTCTGCTGTTGCCTGAAACCATAATGAAGCAGTAATATTGTTCACTTTTACTGAATGAATGAACGAGTGAATGAACGAATGAATGAACGAATGAATGAGCGAATGAATGAGAACTAATACCAGAATTTTTTTTTTTTTTTTTTTTTGTGTTTCGCTTTAGTTTATNCTGACGAGAACCGCATGTAATCGGTTCGGTTAATTAGAAGCAACTTTGATTTTTTCACGGAAAAAAAGCCTCCTTTTTTTCTTTTATCGAATTCCATGAAATATTCTTTCCTTTGCATTCATTCGCTTTTTCTTATTCTTTCGTCCAACTTCCTAAAGCGAAAAAAAAAAAAAAAAAAAAAAAAATCAATAATTCCGTATTAAACGAAAAGTCCCTTATTCTCGAGCAATTTAAAAACAGTGAAGCAAACATATGCACATACTGCGTAAGCTTAAAGCGTTAAAATGAAATGAATCTCTTTACCCAGAGAGAGAGGGAGAGAGATAGAGAGACTCTTAACGCATATATGACATTTTCTTGGGACCAAAATAACAACTGGTCACCTTTCTTCATTTCAGCAACGTTGCAACATGACTTTATTCTTCTGCACCATGAAAAAGAAAACATTTCTTTATTGTTGTTATTATTATTATTGTCGAGTTGTTGTTCATCATTTCCTTTTTTTTATTTTTTATTTTTNATAGAAATATGAATACGAAGATAAGCATAAATATAAACAATAACATAAACGTAAACATAAATATGAATATGAATGCCTATATGAAAATACCAATGAATATGTATAGAAATATGAATAGAAATACAAATGAATGAAGAATACGAGTATATATCCAAATATAACTATGAGTATGAATATGCATAGAGATATGAATATAAACATGAACATAAGCACCAACATAATGAAGAAAATAAATATGAATACACAGAAAGAAATATGGGCACACAGACGCTTAGCAACGTGACTATGAAAATTAATAAGGACACGAATACGAATGCAAACATGAACACAAACACGAATCGCAACAGAACCATAAAAAATAATGTATGTATAGCATAATTATGAACATCAATATGCATAAGAATATGAATATGTACCGAATTGTGACTATCAATATGAATATGAAAATGTACACGAAAGCGAATATGAATGTGACTATGAATATGAATGTGAGAATGTGGAGAAACGAATGCGAATATGAATAAGAATGCCAGGATGGGCAAGAATCCCAACGTAACCAAAAACAATGATAAATATAAATATAATTATGAATATGACTATGAATATGCATAGAAATATAAATGTGAGCATGAACCTAAGCATAAACAACAACATTAATATTTAACCCAAATATGAATATGAATAACAATGCATAGATGAAAATACTTGTGCGTAGGACTATGATCGTGAATATGAATAGGAATAAGAATAAGACCATATATACTCACATGAACGCAAACACCATCGGAAATATGAACATGAATATGAACAATAACATAAATATACATAATTATGTATATAATTCTACAAGAAACGCCTATGAACATGAATAAAGCGTGAGAGTACGAAAAATATGATGAACATTAAGATGAACTGAATATGAATACGCTTGCAAATAGCAAAATGAACATAAATATGAATATGAAAGAAAATGGACGTACAGTGTAACATAAATAGGAATATGAACGTAAATAAGACGACATAGCAAAGAAAACGAGTATAAATGTAAAAACTAATACGCATACGTTTAACTAAAATATGCGTGCAGATGTATTGAAAGCAAACAAATGTATAAATTTAGGTACATTGAAAGCTCAATAGTTGTTAGACAAAGAAAAGAATTTTAATACATATTTTTATTCAGTTTAGACTTAATTTCAATCATTCCGGTGAGCTTGAACCCAGGCCTCTGCCTTTGTCATTTTCTTAAGTTAACATGTTCACTATATCTCAGATATTGAACAGTCGAGCTGTGTTAGGGCGTTTACAGAACTCTGTTAAAGTAGTTGGTAGATGTCCTTCCTGATTATATTCAAATATATCTCAATGTCCTTTTCTTTCATGAGAATCAATATTTGTTAAGCTATGCATGTAAAGTTTATGGATTGACCCAACCATCCGTTTGTTTATATGGCAGATAAATTTTTCAAGGCAAAATATTCAATAAAATTTTATTATTATCATAACTCTTAATACTATTTGCATAGAATGCAAATGTTTAAGGATTCACGTTTACGGGATAAATTCTTTGCTACTCACAAATTTACACAAAATTATGTAAATAAATATGAAAACATTGTTTATAATATAAATAAATTAAGGCAAAAATTTACCCAAAGCTTTTAATGCAAAATGTAAAAAAAAAAATTTTTTTTATTTATTTATTATCCTAACTGTAATGGATTAGCAGTCAATTAGTATTGAGAGAGAGAGAGAGAGAGAAAGAGAGAGAGAGAGATAGTTCACATTTTATATCATAATTGTATATAAGTGCATTAACTCTGCCTTTGATCAACTCAATGTTGTCAATTAAATTGAATGCAGTCGTAACGTAGGATAATGCCATCGAACATTTCATATCACTTTTAATGCTTTGTTGCTTTTGCCGAATTTGAAGTTTTTTCGACAACATCTCTCCAAACAGGAGCTGCATAGAGTATTATTGGGTTTAAACAAAAAGCTTTGAACACTAACACTTTGCTTACTTCACTTAACGGGGATTTTCGATTAATTGAATTACATAAGAGTTTTGTCAATTTACTTGTTTTATTAACAATATGTGTGTAACATATGTTCGCCGATGTTAACTTTACCATCGACAAGGCTTAGCTTTTTTCTGATATGACCAACCAGTCAGAGGATGTTCATTATAGGTGATAGGAGGAACATGATGAGGACCGGAAAAAAGTAGGGAAAGAGGTAGGGATAGCTAGTGGGCGTAGCCTAATGGGCGTGTGGCCAATCGATAAGCGTTTGGCCCTCAGCCTAAACCAACTCAGCATTCCCTATAGCTACGATCAGGTACGGCCGACAGTGCTTAGATTTCAAGTCGTCAATGCCGACTTGATATAGCCAGAGAAAAGTGAGAAATTAAAGAAAAGAGACAGAAAGTTGCGCAGCCTTCATCGGGTTTGTGCATTTACTGGCTGAACACTCGCTACAGCTTCGACCATACTTGATGATCTGTCGAGCTGAAATTTGAACTCGCCAACACCGACCTAATGTGGTCAGAAAGTAGTGTGCATAGAGAAAAAACAGCGAAAGATCGCAGCACAATCGATAAGTACTTGGCCCACAGACTAAACCAATACAGCATTCACTGTAGCTACGATCAAGTACGGCCGACAGTGCTAGGATTTGAAGTCGCGAACATCGACTTTGCATAGGCAGAAAGAAGTAGCCAAAGAGGAGGAGACGGGAAGGGTTAAGGGATAAGGGTTATGTCCTTATCGAGTGAGCGGTCACTGTGGCTACAATCGAGTATAAGATTTGTACCCAGGTACACAGCGACTCTTGTCTATCCGGCTGTTCGGCAGCTTTTTAAAGAACCCCCAGCCCCTTAGAACACCTGCGGGAAAGACACTATTAATCGTTTTATGAGTCAGTCCTTGTGGCCGAATAGCGGTGAAAGCAGAGTAAATATTCGAAAACATTCTTCTCACACATATTTTGCACTTAACTAGTCAACTGTGTCAAGCCCTTTAGCGATGTACTCGGATACCCGCCAACCGCACAGTATATGTAAAATGAAATTAAAAATTTGGAATGAAACGACTTGACAAAATAGCAAAAATATTTTCTTAAGTACATTATTAAGGCAAATATACATTCACAATGATAAAATTTTACGAGGAAATCCGACAAGGACATATGGATCGCCACGTATATATTCGTCATAAACAATTAACTGGTTAAATATGTTTGTAATTCGCTTTTCATGCTCTGCGCGAACTGTAATATGCTGGGAAAAGGGAAGGTAGACAAGAAAGTACTCCAATCCGAACCATTCGTCCTTGGGCGAAGCAAATTTCATCAAAATATCTCAAAAATCATAGCCTGTTTAGGTTGTGAACACAGGAAAACAAGATGGACAGATGGACAAACATGCTTTAAATCTAATCAGAAAAGGATTATGAATCGATCGGTATACCAAAAATTTGCTCTATCTAAAGTCTGTTCCGAGTGTTGCAAACACACGCGCAAACTTAATATAGGTTTATACCGCATCTGATGCAAACTGCAATGAAAAAACTTTTCAAGTCTTCAGGACAAATTGTGAATTTTCATAAAATCTTCTTAACAACTCCGCACAAGTGCATGTCCATCTGAAAACCAAATGTAAACAGCATTAAAGAAGAAGATTATTCTTATTATTACGGTTTATTTTCCACTATTCAAACTAATTAAAGAAACTAACGCTTGCTTTTGGCTTGCGTTGCTTTAAAGAAAACTCGGAATTATACAAAAGTATTACGCACGAGAGATTTTGAGAAAATTCTATGAAACTCATCCTTGAAAGTATCAAATGCATCCGTTTTTTACTTGATGATCGGATTTCATCTGTTTCAACAGTGCGTGCTTTGTTTGTCTTCCAGCGTCCTCGCCTTTTAATCCAGCATGATAGTCAAAGATAGAATAGAATTTTAAAACAATGACTGCAGACATTTTTCTCATTTTAAGTTAACTCGTTTGGTGGACGGTTTGTGTATTATGATCTATGGCACGTTGCTTATCTTTTAATATTTACCTATCCGCACTCATTAATAAATTGCATGTCACACACACATATGTAGTTTTGTTTGATTTTGTGTACCCGTTAAAAGCTAAATAATTCAACCAATCATTAAAAATTAAAGAGTAATAAAACACTACACAAACATACCAATATATGCAATAGATGTATGCATAAAAGCCAACACTTCTTTCATTCTGTCTCTCCGTATATAACTTTACTTAGTTTTCTCTTTTCTTGTTTTTGGTTTTTTTTTTACTTTTGTTCGCACAGCTGAGGTCATTTCTCATGCAAAATGAATAGTAAATGAACACATGAATGAAAAAGAAAGTATTAAACCTTTAATGGTGTTGAGTAATATTCTCTCTCTCCCTCTTTCTCTTTCTCTATCGCACGCGTTCTCTTAAACTTTGCATGCATTCAACATCGATGCCTCACTTTGCATGGCATTGTTTTACTTACGCTGAAACTAATTGAAAAAAGGAAATGACTTGATAATCGTAGACAGTCGTTTGGGTCAACAAAAAAAAAAAAAAAAATCTATGGAATGGCTGTAAATATTTTTAATAGTCTCAAAATTCAATCTTGGCCCTGACCCTCATATATTCGGTGGTGCTAACGTCCTGAAGCAAATTGGATTGTTTTTATGGAATAAATTGCAAGGTTGCAGGTTTGCAGATTCTGGACAAGTGCAGTAAAGGAAAATACGATAAAATATTGGACTCCCATCTAATCCTGCTTTACAAGCTAATCTCGCTTTTGTACTCCACAATATTTATATGTTGGAAGCTTCTGTTTACTATATCTGATCGGATGATCGAAGTCATCCTGCCTGATTATTTTTGATTAACGCTCTTAGGCCTTCTAAAACTCGCTGCTATTCGATATCAAAACGATTACTAGTCCTAAGAGGTATAAAGCGGCACCATAAGCACTCTATGCTTTGTGCGGCATCTGTACGAAAGCAGGATAGATCAGACCACTCATCATTATAGAGCATGAAAATTTTGAGTTCTTCTCTTTTTCAGTTCTTTTTAGGATAATGATGATCGATACAAAAGGTTCGATGCCGGTCGGAGATAATTTTTCTACTTATTTAGTCTTGAGTCTGTAAGGACATGTGAAAGTGGACTTCTAACTATAGTTTTGTGTCCAATTTTGAACTAGATAAGTGCATTAGATAAGGCTTAGTGTAGGATTCTATGTTGATATAGTCACGCCCATGGAAGTATTCAGAGTCACAAAAATTGAGATAGAACGGTCAAATTTCTAATTGTTGTTGTTGCCGATGAGAGGAGGAAAAAAAGATGACACTCGCGCTCCGATCTCTTTCATACATAAGTTGCAGCAGATATGTCAGATATCAGTTAAATATATTGTACCTTTTCAGTTTATTTTTTTATTTAATAATTTTTTTTTTATTATTTAGTTATTCGAAAGGTTTTATTGCCTTGAGTTTAAGTCTTACTTTTCCAATTAATGGCAAACTCGAAATTACTTTTGCAAAGTGCTTTACAATATAAAAAAATGCCTGATTCAACCAATTACTCACAGTCAACACTCGATCAGGTTGCTTAAATGGAAACTTTAGGAATTTAAACAAATGTGAACGAAGACAAGCGTTAAACGGGTAACGGAAGACCGGTGAGAATTGTTTATGGATAGTTACAAAGTTTCATATTTATTGTAGTCGTCATTAGAGTGGCCATTAGAGAGATCATTGGAATGGTACTTAACTTATATATATGTATTAGATCATATTGAACTTTTCTCCGCAATTTTTTCCGCAGGGCGGTCTTGATGTCTTGATACTCAGAGGTGCTTAAAAGTTGACATTTCCGCTTGCATTTTCAGTGTTTTCTCATTCTAAAGGCGAGCATTTATCCGGCAGCTTTTAAATTCACATTTTTGTCAATTTATTTGTTTTTACAAAGTAATGGCTGATATAAAACGTCTCCGCGGTTTTTTGCCACTAGATGGCGATGATGCCTATATATCGGGCAACACTCACCTGATTGTCTTAAACGAACATGTACTTAGCAAGTGACTTTCCAGCTCAACACTTTTTGTCAAGACTGTTTTCTAATTCTTTGCTCGTCTAAAAAGTTATATGGATTTGAAAATGAGTGAAATATCTGAAGAAGTAAGCTATGTGATGCGAAAACATGTCGAAAATTTTGTAAAGTGTACGGTGCGAATGCTGTGAGTGAACAAAGGAACCTTTGGAATGCTTTGCTAGAAAATTTCGGTATCAAAGATGCACCTCGCGCTGGTTGGCCAGTTACAGAAAAATCGATGAAACTTTGTGACTGATGGAGCAACACCGGCGTGCAAGCTGTCAGGAAATAGTTGAGACACTAAACATCAGCCACATGCCAGTTTGGAATCATTTGAAAAGAGCAGGCTACAAAAGGAATCTCGAAAGAAGACCAAAAAACCGCGGAGACTTTTTATGTCATCCATTATACTATAAATTAATAAAAATATCTTGAAATGTGAACAATCTTTATATTGAAGATAAAAATACGTGGACAGACAGCAGACAAAGAGATAAGTTGAAAATCATAAAAAACCGCGGAGACTTTTTATATCATCTATTATACAATAAATTAATAAAAATATCCTAAAACTTCAACAATTTTTTCATTGGAGATAAAAATACATGGACAGACATCAGACAAAAAGATAAGCTGAAAATTACAAAAAACCGCGGAGACTTTTTAATATAACCTAAACCTTTTTTTAAATATGATTAGGGAATGAGAAAGCGATACGAAATGGCCGTAGTGAGTATTCAAGTAACTAATTCCAAAGGGGATGAAGCTTTCCCACTTGGATATGCTTGTTTCTAGAATATTGATATTAACCACGCCACGCCCCTTTATCTCATTTTATATGATTATTACGAACTTTACGTTTCACGTTCGTTCAATCAACTTTCAGAGACTTTGAGATCTAATCGAAGAATCTTTCTTTTTTTTTTCTGTAACTCGGTAAGTAAGTCGTTTCCTTCCCTTTCTGTGTAAACAATTTTTGCACGTAATCATTTGCGCGTAAATCAAGAGCTGAGTGTGTATGCATAATCATGAAATAACGGTAATATTGTAAAATGAATGCTTTCTGGCATTAAGTAGAGATCTAATTAAAAGTTTTCGTTTTGGTTGTTATTGTTATTCTCGTTTTCGTTTTAACAAAGTGAGATAGCAAAGTTATGTCTGAGCAAGTGCTTCGTTACACAGGCACTGTCTTGCATATGGTTTTATAAAAACATCTTTTGTCATACGCAAAAAGTACTAACGATAAATTTATGAAATAAATCTTTTAATTATTCAAACTAAAGTTTCTTCAATTTTTTTTTAAATTTTTTTTTTTTTTTTTTTACTAGGCTTTTATCATATATATATATATAGAGATAATATACGTTTACACTTAGCTATGTAATTAAGTTACCATATTATCATGATTAATAAATTATATAATTATAAATTTTACAACATTCGAAAATATTTATAATGTAAGTAATAATAAAGTGAAAATAAGAATGAAAATAAAGTGACATTTGATACATCCAAGGGTGAAGGACGAAGATGTATTAAAGCATGAATGGAGAAATTCACATTAGTCTACAAATCCGCTTTGTGGAGATTAGCCTTTCGAATCAAGGGAACGTCTCCAGAGAGATATGCTATGTCTCCTTACGGGTCGACTGAATGATGGACGGACTAACCACTTTAAAGGAATGTTGGAAATAATATTGCAGATAAACTGCGCGAAGGAAGAAGAAGAAGAAGAAGAAGAAGAGCATTGGATGTACTGTGTTCTTAAAGAGTCTCTAAGTCGAGGAAGAGCTTAACTTTATTTAGTAGTGACATCAAATGGTACGTGCTTTGTACTAAAAAACTTCCAGTGCTATGAGAAACAGGCTGCTCGACTTAAAGAATAAAATGAATGGCGTTTTGTAGACTGTATATTAGCTGAATATAACCTCAATAATTAAAATTGTTTGTTTAGTATTAATCACGGCAACGGAGAACAAGCGAATGAAAGCTGTTTACGCAAAAAACATTCTTATTAGTAAAGAATGGATGATTAACGAGAAGCAAACACTTAATTACAAGCACAATCATGCTGAAGCAAGCATACATTAATTAATATGAGTAGCGTGAATAGCCGAGTAGACGAGACGTAAGATGCGCGAGTACCAAGTCAGTGTTTAGTGTGCGTTCAAATTTCAAGT
The DNA here is from genome assembly GCA_000688735.1 of Glossina austeni. NCBI lineage: Eukaryota > Metazoa > Arthropoda > Insecta > Diptera > Glossinidae > Glossina > Glossina austeni. The sequence goes on along the minus strand of KK502525.1, from coordinate 346,221 downwards.
GCGATAGAGTTTACTTTGGCCGTAGCGATAGTGAGCATAACACTTAGCGATTATAGATATAGGCTCGTTAAGATGAAGCCATCATCTCGACCTTCTCGTCTCTCTCACTTCTTTCTGACCGTTACCGTGCTACACGAAAACAGCGACTAGACCCTAACTGGTCGATCATATCAGACATTAAAAAGTTTTTGAATTTTTCTAAATCTTGAAAATAAGAAAAAGTTTATTAAAAATGGAATCTGTATATATCCTCCACAAGTATATTAAACTAAACTGTTAATATCCTTAAACAGGACTTAACTTAATATGTTAATCATTTTTATATATATTTAACTTTATTTATATTTTATATATATTTTTAATTTAATTTTCTTTATCTTATATTATAATACACGTCCCACACGTGTTCATACGTATGGATGTGTACCTGTAAAGAATATTTGGTTGCCTGGCTGTCTTGAACTCAATTGAGGTTATTTAGCATTTGTATGATTTCCTTATAGTAACTAACTCCCTTACACTAACAGCCGCCGCCAAGTAGCTACTCCGTAAGCAAAAGGGTGAATAAGTGAGTTACTCCATATATATATATATGTATGTATATATGTATATGCATGTGCCTGATTGGATGAATGGTACTTAAAACCACTTTGCAAGCCTTGAATAAGAAAGTTTCGCTTGATTACGTACACGTTCAGTACGGTTTTCTTTCTTTTTCTTTGTACATACTTTTTTTTCTACCTTGAAACAAACTAAGGAATTCAAGATGATGAGAAGCACAAAAACACAAAAAAAAAAAAAAAAAAAAAAAAAAAAAAAAAAAAAAAAAAAAAAAAATATTGCCTCAAAGTAGAGTAACCAGCCAGGCCTGTCAGTGGAAGCACGTATTTTTGTATTATTTCTTTTCATTTCAGTCTATNGGTGTGTGCACATCTAAGAGAGAGCGTTTATGTCGCGCAACTAATTTCAATTAAAACCGAATTTATTGGTACACCTAAAAAGAATTTCCTTAAGCGAATAGATGTGAGTCATCTAATTGTCGGTCCTTATCCTAACTTATCCTATATCCGACATATAAATTATGTCCTTATTATCTTTTATATTATCGGAATATAATATTTTATTATTCGGAGACAAAGCGACAAATTTAGTTTACAGATACCAGTACTTTGTTATTCCGCTTTAATTACACGCGCCATATGGCATATGGCTTTACATTAGCTGTGGACGACCCTACGGTACTTTATTCATATTTAGCCGGAATAGCGGAATGGACTTCAGTGTATCCACCAATAACTGCCTTTGCTGAATTAACAATTTTATAGTTCTAGGCTACCGCATAGCCAAGTAGCTAAGAAGTGAGAGCATCATATCGGAAACCTGGATTCCATTCCCAGTACTGTAGATCATGCTTTAATCACGATTAATGTGTGGTTGTAGCTATAGCAAGCGCTCGGTCGGCGAAGACATAACACACAGACTTCTCAGGTCGCGGCCGTTGTCCAGCTCTTTCTCTCCACTTATTTCTAAGCAACATCGCCGTAAGTGTATAAACACTCCCCGAGTGACTGACTGACTGATTGACATAAGTATATAGATATAAAACTCTTTTTGCAGGAAGAATCGAAAAAGAGTTTTGATCTTAAAATCTCTTATGAAGCGAACAATCGATCGGTTGATCGATCTGCTGACAATTGGAACAAAGCGCTACCCGAAGTCAAACCCTTGATATCGAAGAGGCACGCAATGAAATTGTGTTCCTATGTGTTCCTATGAAAGCAGGACACAACTGCGAGCTCCTCCTAACTGATACTTCAAGAGGCAGAGAAACTTGAAATTATCGTTAGGTTGACCCCAAAGCAAACGAAATATTTATTTAATACGTAAAGTTACTTATGCGAAAGTCTTAAAATAAATCTCGAACAGCCTAACACTATTAGTGATGCATGAAGATGCATATGTCAAGTAATCAAATGATTTCGTAAAAATATTTGAGTTACTTAAGCGCGCTGAGTTATGCGAGCAATTAGCCAACTCGGTCTGTCAACATTTCCCCTTTTCTCGTTAAGCTAATAATAATAAAAAAACGAACGTATTCTCGATACTGTTACTTTCAGCAAAATCGTGCACACATCTTCCCTTATCGCCATTTACAGTTATATGTGCATTTGCGATTTCACCTGTTGGCGTTTGCTTAGAATTTTATATGCACTGGAATTCTCCGAATATTGCGCAAGCATATCCGTCAAATATACTTTCCATGCCATTTGAGTGAATTAAATGCTTTCTACCCTATATGACATTTATTCCCCAGGGTTTGTTCGAATGTATACAAAATTCAGGGACCAACTGCCTTGCAGTGCTCAATAACGAATACTCGNAAATAAAAAAAAATATTGCCTCAAAGTAGAGTAACCAGCCAGGCCTGTCAGTGGAAGCACGTATTTTTGTATTATTTCTTTTCATTTCAGTCTATTTTATATTCTTTAGTATACACACACACACACACATATATGTATATATACGAAATTCAATGCTTTGCTTAAAGAAAAGAATGATTTTTTTTATGTGCATTCGTTTCTTTTTTCTTCAAGAAAAATAAAACCGAATAGAAATGTTTAAATAGTAAAAGCATGAGCAATCGTAGTAAAGGGAATCCTTTTACTTGGTTTCTCTTCTACATGCAGGTAATGATGAACTAAACATTTCATTTTATTTGCAACTTCAACACTTTACAGATTCCGAGTCAATTTTAATATGCCTTTTATCAGCTTTCATGTAGTCTTAGAAATGTTGATAAACTACCACCCCCAACGAATAAATGAACGCATATATCAAACAAATGAAGGTCTCATCTAGGTCTATAAATTCCTTGTAACGAACTTCGTCGGTACGAACTAGTTTAATGTTCGTTTCATAAGAAAATAACGTTTAGAAAAAAAAACTATCGGTAGCCTTCCTTTTTGAAACAAGAAACCCTTAACCTAGCAAAGTGAACACTAAGGACTTACCCTCAAAGCCCGTCCAAAGAAGTTGTCTTATTATAATGCCAGTGGTTAGCATAGTGGCACATCAAAGTGAACACTGAGGACTTACTCTCAAAGCTTTCGTTTTATTACAAGATCTCTTTGTCTTGATCTTAGACAACGCATATATAATCTCCGACCGAACAGTGGTCTCGACAACATATGTCTCTGTGTGCTCTTAATACAGGTTTAATCGATTTGCTAATGAGGATCTGAGTGATCAATGTAAAGGGTCAGACTAGAAGTCCAGCAAAACCTATGAGGCTAACAAGGGACAACTTTTAAATAGTTTCAAATTTCGCCCGAGACCGAGTCGAGAAACTGATTACAGATAATTCAGGCTCTGAAACGAGAGAGAGCAAAGATCGCGAGCGCGTCATTACTTGTTTGAAGAAACTTTACAGCCTCTCTACGTGGCAGAGGCGTTCCCCGTGCCAATGTCGAAGTCAATCAAAACAGAATTTTCTTTTATGCAATTACTGGACATATTCGCTAGCTTGGCGGTTAACTAATAAATCAGGGTCTCGAACGTTAGTTCAAAAATCGTCCATTCTCTCGGTCCTCCTTAGTACACTAGGTTAAGATTCTAAATTAGGAATCTTCAAACCAATTAGTTTGACTTGATATGATTGCGACTAGAGCAACAAGAAAATAAAGGAAGAAACTCTATGTATAGGCAAAGTCACTAAGTTCTAGTTAGGAAATAAGTGTTGTAGAAGATTTTAAAAATTTTCAGGTTATCTATCGGGAGCACTTTTCAACTCGTGACATAATCACGTTCAGTTTACTGCTTTTTTTTATTTCTTTCTTTTGAGAAATTCTACAAAGAAAGGACGTAAAGACGGACAAATAAGGTTTCTCTGTTTTCTTACAGATCGGCGCTATTAACAAAATGACTAATTAATTTTCGATTTGATCACATATGCCTTTACTTCACTTGAATCAGTATTGTTCCCAAGCTCCGTTACCTTTATGGCTTCAATCGACTATTTACTAAAATTCATATAACACGAATTACTTAGAGAAATAATTTGATTGGAGATGAAAGAAATATCTACGAGTCGTTCTAAAGCGAATATAATTTTCGTGTTGATTTGCTTTCGCTTTCATTTTCATTTATTAAATAAAATTCAATTTATTAGTGAAATCAATAAAAATTTCATTTTGATTGATAACTAAATTTCGAAAAAAATAAAAAAAAAATAAATAAAAAAATAAAATAAAAACAAAAAGGCCCAAAGAAAAATTCTATTCATTCAACTGAATCGAAGAAATAAGATTTGAGGAAATTTCACTGCTATGCGAACTGTGAATGGAATACTAATAAATTAAATCCATCGCAGCCATTTTGATAGCGAACAACGAAAAGTAGGTTACATTAAATAATCATGTTTGAAAGAGCAACACTGTGATCCAAGATAAATGAAGCTGCATGAAGCAGTGACACAGCGCACAGTAATGCATGATAAGGTGCTGGTTAAAATCGCTTGCATGGGTTTGGAAGACTGTCGTGCATCATCAGCTACATCCAAGCTAATTAGGCGATTAATTCCACGGCAATGTGTGCAATAAAAGCAAGCGCTCAGAGTTAATCAAAAGGAAAGAGATCTTCTTTCATTACCTTAACGCCAGACCACTCAAGCTTTCGTTGAGTTGGTAAACGTGGCAAGAGCTTAATTTCGATTCGTCCATTATGCAGTCTGAATCCAGACCTTTTCTACTATTGTTTGTTATAGTTTTACACTTACAGATGTTAGAAGAATGCGTTTGAATCTTCCTGAAAAAACGCCACGAANAAACCGGCCGAGTAGTGTAACGAGCAGCCACACTTTATAGTTTTATGCATTTTCCTTCGATCAAAGATCATAAAATTGATCTCAGCTGACGTGTATTCGAGATTACGATCGCGCTCCCACGATATCGAGGATCAGAAACTTGTCGAGTAACGTAACGAGTAGCAACACTTTACAGCTATTGGTGATTATGCATTTTCCTCATTATTGAGTGAAAAGTCTTTCGGTCGTAAAATCGATCCCGGATGATATATATTCGAGATTACGGTCAAGATCCCACGATTTTGAAAACCACAAACCGGCCACAGAACGGCTTGAGATAAAATAACCGTTTGTTTTACAAATCAATTTAATTTCTGTCCGGCTGTCGATCGACTCGGTCGATCTCTTGCACAGGTAAGAGTTGCAATTTTCCGAGATATTTTAAACAAATGTAGTCCAGAGACATATGTTGGTGCCAGAACGCCGCATTATACTGAAAATGAATTTGATGGGAGCTTTTTTATAAATATCGCTAATTTTGCGCTACTTAACTTTTACGGTGCTTAACAGTCGGCATTATCTGACTTTGAACGTTTTAACTTGGCTTCTCTTTATTCGTCCCAGGTTGAGCTGTGTCTGACAACTTGTGGCACGCGATTCCTCTAATTGCTCGGTATTCGCATCCTTAAGTTAATAGCTCGAATACGGATATTCACGTTCCTAAATTCCTAAACTTTGACAAATTTTTTTTAATAAGCTTCAAGGAATGCATTTTATCGTAGAGTAGTAGATATGGCCTTGATTGTCTTTGTTTTTCCTTTTTTTTTATTTTTTGTTGTTGTGGTTTTATTCCATTTTAACATTACCAAACAATCCCATTGGATCGGCCATGAATCTCTAAGCATAACTGCCAAAAAATGTTTGCAGTTAATCCCACGACTGAGAGTTGTTTAGTTCTTTTTTTGTTTGTTTTTTTTTTTTCTAACTACTGTTGCTGTTGCTGTTGTTGTTGTTGCTGCTGCTGTTGTTGTTTCGTTACCATATCTATCTCCGCACATAACATCCGTTTATGGAACTTATGCCAGAAAAATAGGGGGAAAAAAAGCACCAAACAACGACAACAACAACAATGGGCATGAAACTATGACACAACAATAACAAAAACAACGAGCATAACAATAACCATAGGAAATATTCAACGTTTATATAAGTTTCGTGGGGGTGGGAAGGTGGTGGAAAGGCGGGAAGCGAGGGGAAAATGTGGCAAAGAAAGAAAGAAAAAGTTTATAAAACTCTTTACAACGACGACGAAAAACAAAACACTGCCAAAAAAAAAAAAAAGGAATGGAAAAAAACAAAAAAAAAGTTTATATCTGAATATTTAGTTAGTGGATGTACGAAAATGTGCTATATGTTGCTTGACTACTTGCCTGTTATTACATGTGTGTGTGTGTGTATGAAAGAGTATGGACCCGTATGTCGGTGTAAGTTAACATCATTCCGTACCACTGACAACATAACATTTTATGTTTGTTGTTCTTTTGCGATATGCGATACGCGATATGCGAACGGGTTTACAGTTCTATCTTGCTGGCTGACTAGGTGGCTGACTTTGCTGACTGACTGACTGACTGACTGACTGACTGACTAACTCGATGGTAGCTTAGTCTTTGTTTTTTCTTTAATTTTTTTTTTTTTATAACCAATTGTTGTTTGTTGTTTTTTTTGTTTCGTCCAAATTGAAAAGTCGCCAAAACCAGTTTATTTTTTTTTTCCTTCTCGTTTCTGATAGTTTTCTCTTGAATTTAATTTGAGTTGACTTTTGGCGCCGTTTTTTACTGTTTTGTCATTTAATTGATCCACACACAAACACGCCAACTAGAATTTTTAGATAAAAACTTGAAGAAATTTTCTCCCTTATCCTACAAAAAAAAAAAGGGTCAATTTATGAGATTCATTTTATTTTTTTGTTTTTTTTGTTTTTTTTATCGTAAGGCTATAAATAGAAAGAAAAACAATGAAAAGTAATAATGATTGTATCGTAAGCATCGTGGCACGTTCGATAGGCAGCCGTTGGGTTAGTTTATTTTTCTTCAGCCGAACTTAAATTGTTATCAAAGAAATTCATTTAAAAAATACTTATTGATCTCTCTATAAATTCGTAGAGCTTTATATCGGAATTAAAAGCTCTTCTTCTTCTTCTTGCTGTTTTAGTCTTAGCATTTCGAGACTGTCGTTCTCACTTAAACTCTTCTAATCACAATTCCTTAAGTGTTCAGCGAGCTCAACGGTTAAAGGGATTATTAACAGCTTGGTTAGCTGTTGAGAATATTTTTCCTTTTTTTAAAAAAAGGGTTGCCAAGAGTATTGAAAGTGTAGCAATGAACAAGTAAAGAAATTACATTCGACATTGGGCCTTTTTTAGACATCACAGCGAATTTTCGGTTGTTGATTAGCTGAATAGAAGGAGAAGGAGAAGAATAACAAGAAATTAGATTCGGTCGTTAACGAATACTTCACTACAATCACAGTTATCCTGAAAGAGACTAAAAAAAAAAAGGAAGAGCAAAATTTTAATACCCTATAATGCTGGGTGGCCGCGCCTGATTCTTTCCATTTTCCAAATAAAAGTGTGCGCGAGTGCGTTGTACTTCATAAGTGACAACCAAAAAACGCCGAAAGCAAAGATGCTCACAGATTTTGTTGCGTAGGCGTGTCCTTTGGCGGGCTTATAGACGATATCTCCACTTCTGCAATGGACAGACGAATAGACGGACGTACTTAGATGTATTCCAACTTTGACACTGGCCAAGAATTTCCATACTTTACAGAAATTTGATGCTTGCCCGTTATAAGGGGATTGAAAAAAGGAATTAAATTTTGTAATACTATAATATTGAGTAGGCATGACCAATTGTTTATAGTGTCCCTGAAGCTGCATTCCGGGCGTTGCAAACATTTTAACGAAATGAGTATACCCCCCATTCCTCGGTAATGGGTATAAAAAGATCTATGGAAAATAATTATGACGGCAGCACAAGACCTTTGGTAAGCGATGCTATATTTATTGGTATACATTATCGGCATACATATATTTGTGCAAGTTACAGATAATTCAAATTTCCTCCCACACAACTTTTTTATTGTCGACAGTCCTTCATCACATTGCCTTCTCTCCGGTTCTATTGCGCGCTCTGTTAAATTTTATTTGTTTTTTACTCATTTTGCTTTTGTAGAGTTTCGCAGATCAATCGCCCTCTTCTGCAGAGATTGAAAATCGAGGAACAAAACAGTTTGTTTAGTAGTATCCTTCTGGAATAACACGTGCAGGCACAAAAATCTGACCTTGAAAAAATAATAGGATCCAAAAGCCATTCTCTGNTTGGCCCAAATGACGAACAGTTGTAGATAAAAATTGAACACATTTGATTTAATAAAGTTCGTATGCAATGCAAGAAGGGCGCGTTTGAATCTTCCTGAAAAAACGCCACAAACTTTTTCTTTGGCCCATACATGTATTGGTAACTATCGCAATAAATGGCGTTTGATGCCATCGTGACGCGAACTGTCCTGTTCAATGTTTGTCATCTCCTAACGCTTTGTAATCTCTTAATGCTCTTGTTTTGTCACCATCAGCTTCAATCGGCATCTAGAACGGAACGAAATTTTACAAATCAATTTCATTAGCACAGGCATTCTTTCAGTATATTTTCTGCATGCACATACACAAATTTTTTTCTTGCTTGGGTTGCAATTTTTTTTCTTTGCCATAGTAAAAAACTAAAGTAAGCCAAAAATGCTAATTTCGACTTTCCGTATATGATGGACCCGCTGTAGCAGAACTATTGCGCGGTATCAAAGTAAGTTTTTCACAAACACCGCTTACTTACTTATATGCATATATACATATATGTGTGTGTCTGAATTTAAATCGATTTAACTATATTCGCACACGATGTCCTTATACTACCGGTCCCATCATTTATGAAATATGCGTACATATCGTGTATAGCTAATTACGGGTCAGAGATCATATCGAAAAATGTATTTAATGTAAGTTCAAAAGATGTACCAGGCAACTTATATCCACTTCAATAGTTGACCAGAGTTGACCATTGTTTTTTTAATATGATAATCCCTGAGGGGCTATCCCCCTATTCGCGTAACTCGGGGATGACCAGAAAGAAGTGAGGAAGAAGAAAGAAACAGGAAGGTGATGGTCACAGGGTAGTGGATGTGAGATAAGTGCTATGCCTTGCTTTCATCGACTGACCATTCACTATAACTGTGACTGTGGCAGTAAACTCTACTAGAGTGAGATTTGAATCCGCGAAAGTTGACTGAACTGTTCGTCTACTCAAGCGGACTTGAAACGCTCGTCCATCCTTAATAAAGTGTTTCGTCAGTTTTATACAATCGCCAGAGTCAGTGGATTCGTTACAAGTTGTTTTCTAGCGTCACGTTATTCTACGTCACTTGTGGTAAGAGGGTATTTGAAGTATGTGCGAATGTATACAATACCCAAAAGGACTTGAGATAGACCCACCTTTTATTACGTTCTGAATCGATCTAAGCTTGTCTGTCCGTCTTGAATTTTTTTCGGTCAATCTGCAGGTTTAGATCGGATCACTTTCTCGACCACTTCCCATAAAACGCGTTATTTGGAAAAGACATTTCATGGATAAGTGTAGCAAGTGAGGTGGCGTAGGGTATTTAATAGTAGACCACTCTTATATTTTTACTTATTATTATGTTTACTTTGCGTTGTATTGTAAAAATTAAAAAAGTTTTTTAAAAAGCAATGAAAGGCTTTAAATTTTCCAAGACAACGAATTTATTGTGTACTCAGGGGATATCTGATACGAGTAAACGAATAAATATTTATTGAAATGCAAAAAAGTAAAAAATAACAAAGAAAGAACGAAAAAGATATCAAATTCCCTTGCGTTCGAATGTCTTAACACCCGTCACTCTTTGAGTTCCATAAATTTTGTGTCTTTAACATACGTTTTCGTAGCACAAGACGTGCTACATAGCAAACGAATATAACGAATTATTGAAAATGAGCTTCGATAATAAAGATAAGGTACACTTACTTCAAGTCACGGACCAATCAAGTCGTCTTATCTTTTTTTATCTTCTTGTTGATTTATTTAGCTTTTTCTCTAGCCGATATATATGTGAATATATTCGATGAGCGACAAATGTTGGCAGGTGAATATGTAATGAAAGCTAAAGAGGTAAAAGATGTCGTCATGAATTGTCTTTTATTTTAGGCATTAATTCATGCCATTCTTCCTTTTATACCCTACACCACTTGTCGTACGGGGTATATTAAGTTTGTGCGGATGTATGTAACACGCAAAAGCGCTTTAGATGTCTATCTTACGCCGATCGATTCACAATCATTTTCTAAATCAGTTTAAGCCTGTCTATCCGTCCGTCCTCCTGATAATTTGTGCCATGTAAATTTGTGTTCAAGCTAAAGGTTGCAATTTTTGCGATGTTTTGATGATATTTGGTGCACCGAGAAGTTTTGAGCCAAGAAAATGGTTTGGATCGTTTGCTTTTTCCACCCGCATAACGCCCTATTTTGAGAAGTCGATATATGAAAAGTATTGCAATTTTTAAAATTTCTCAACAAAAGTATCTAAACTGGAATGGATTCACAAAGTGTCTGAATTTTTTCCTATTCTTGTGTCTGGCAATTGCTTGCAATGAAATTGGAGATGAAAATATGCGGTTCCCTCACTGTTCGGAAACACTGTTGCCAACATGCAACAACATGGTACTAGATTGTATAGTGTTCGTACTTAATTTCCGATTTCGTTTCTTAAGAATCGCAAATGATTTCTCATATGCCGTTAGATCATGAAGTGCACACGTTCTGTGCCAGTTCTGTGACATTATTTTTTGAAAATAATTAGAACAACTTTATAAAATTTAAAAATAATTTCTTTTTTAACACTCCATTCCACTTCTTTGTATTTGCAAACATTTATACCGAATAACGTAGTAAATATGCAAACATTAGCTGTACACGCGCATACTTAATGAAGTTGAAAGATTTTTATGTTTTTGTCATATTTTTTGAGATAAAAAATAATATACAAAATTAGAAGAACTTTAGTATAATTAAAAACAAATAAAAAACAAACACGACTTTTTTCTGTTCTCTCGTTAAGAAACACAGCGTTTTAAGAGGCAGAGACACAGTTATTCCATTAACTTATTAAATTTTCATTAAAGAAAAGACTATTAAAAAACCTTAAAGCAAGCTACACTTCCTGAAGGGGAATAGTTGTCGCTTAAGGCAAATATATAACGAATCGCAGTTTTTCAGAGATGTCCATAAGGCAAAGACTGAAGACTGAAAACCTCATGGTTCATTTTAAGTTGATATCTGTTACAATACGAACAAAATTTATAACCAAGAGGGCGAACTCTTTGCTTGTAGCTATGGTAAGTGCTTAGGCGGCGACAGTTACAGTTAGTTCAGACATCTACCAGACTGCGGCTAGCACTTGCCTATTTTTTTCTCTCTCCTCATCTTTTTCACGAACAGGGGACATACCCTGATTAATTATTCCATATATATAAATATATGTATATATATATATATATATATATATAAGAAGAGAGAAAGAGAAAACCATTTCTGACTGTTACGAAACAGTTTATCGAAGATCTATGATTACTTTTGAGCTTGATCTGTACAATCGAATCGTGAATATGCGCATTAGTTCTCAGTGTTCTAAGACTTTGAAGAATCTAANGTGGCGTAGGGTATTTAATAGTAGACCGCTCTTATATTTTTACTTATTATTATGTTTACTTTGCGTTGTATTGTAAAAATTAAAAAAGTTTTTTAAAAAGCAATGAAAGGCTTTAAATTTTCCAAGACAACGAATTTATTGTGTACTCAGGGGATATCTGATACGAGTAAACGAATAAATATTTATTGAAATGCAAAAAAGTAAAAAATAACAAAGAAAGAACGAAAAAGATATCAAATTCCCTTGCGTTCGAATGTCTTAACACCCGTCACTCTTTGAGTTCCATAAATTTTGTGTCTTTAACATACGTTTTCGTAGCACAAGACGTGCTACATAGCAAACGAATATAACGAATTATTGAAAATGAGCTTCGATAATAAAGATAAGGTACACTTACTTCAAGTCACGGACCAATCAAGTCGTCTTATCTTTTTTTATCTTCTTGTTGATTTATTTAGCTTTTTCTCTAGCCGATATATATGTGAATATATTCGATGAGCGACAAATGTTGGCAGGTGAATATGTAATGAAAGCTAAAGAGGTAAAAGATGTCGTCATGAATTGTCTTTTATTTTAGGCATTAATTCATGCCATTCTTCCTTTTATACCCTACACCACTTGTCGTACGGGGTATATTAAGTTTGTGCGGATGTATGTAACACGCAAAAGCGCTTTAGATGTCTATCTTACGCCGATCGATTCACAATCATTTTCTAAATCAGTTTAAGCCTGTCTATCCGTCCGTCCTCCTGATAATTTGTGCCATGTAAATTTGTGTTCAAGCTAAAGGTTGCAATTTTTGCGATGTTTTGATGATATTTGGTGCACCGAGAAGTTTTGAGCCAAGAAAATGGTTTGGATCGTTTGCTTTTTCCACCCGCATAACGCCCTATTTTGAGAAGTCGATATATGAAAAGTATTGCAATTTTTAAAATTTCTCAACAAAAGTATCTAAACTGGAATGGATTCACAAAGTGTCTGAATTTTTTCCTATTCTTGTGTCTGGCAATTGCTTGCAATGAAATTGGAGATGAAAATATGCGGTTCCCTCACTGTTCGGAAACACTGTTGCCAACATGCAACAACATGGTACTAGATTGTATAGTGTTCGTACTTAATTTCCGATTTCGTTTCTTAAGAATCGCAAATGATTTCTCATATGCCGTTAGATCATGAAGTGCACACGTTCTGTGCCAGTTCTGTGACATTATTTTTTGAAAATAATTAGAACAACTTTATAAAATTTAAAAATAATTTCTTTTTTAACACTCCATTCCACTTCTTTGTATTTGCAAACATTTATACCGAATAACGTAGTAAATATGCAAACATTAGCTGTACACGCGCATACTTAATGAAGTTGAAAGATTTTTATGTTTTTGTCATATTTTTTGAGATAAAAAATAATATACAAAATTAGAAGAACTTTAGTATAATTAAAAACAAATAAAAAACAAACACGACTTTTTTCTGTTCTCTCGTTAAGAAACACAGCGTTTTAAGAGGCAGAGACACAGTTATTCCATTAACTTATTAAATTTTCATTAAAGAAAAGACTATTAAAAAACCTTAAAGCAAGCTACACTTCCTGAAGGGGAATAGTTGTCGCTTAAGGCAAATATATAACGAATCGCAGTTTTTCAGAGATGTCCATAAGGCAAAGACTGAAGACTGAAAACCTCATGGTTCATTTTAAGTTGATATCTGTTACAATACGAACAAAATTTATAACCAAGAGGGCGAACTCTTTGCTTGTAGCTATGGTAAGTGCTTAGGCGGCGACAGTTACAGTTAGTTCAGACATCTACCAGACTGCGGCTAGCACTTGCCTATTTTTTTCTCTCTCCTCATCTTTTTCACGAACAGGGGACATACCCTGATTAATTATTCCATATATATAAATATATGTATATATATATATATATATATATATAAGAAGAGAGAAAGAGAAAACCATTTCTGACTGTTACGAAACAGTTTATCGAAGATCTATGATTACTTTTGAGCTTGATCTGTACAATCGAATCGTGAATATGCGCATTAGTTCTCAGTGTTCTAAGACTTTGAAGAATCTAACAAGAGACTGGTGGACTGATGGACTGATGGATACAAAAGCCTTTAAAATTAATTCGATTTAATAACTTGATTAAAACTGTATGTACGTAGCGTTCGTTCGCAAACAATATGTTTTTCAAGTATAGGCTGAGGATGAAAAGCAGCTTTCCCTGGGGAACATTTTTTTTATAATAAAAAAATTAGCTGAAAATGTTAATTAGTTGAGACAATCGTACTATGAAGTCCGTTTCCAAAAAGATTACGCAAGTCTTACCCAGGTAAGCGGAGCTGACCAAGCCCGACCATTACATATTTCACACTTATCGTAATTACTGAATAGAAGGCTTTTGGTAATAAAATACGATATCTGGTGTCCAAGTAAAGCCATATTTTTCAATGGAGCTCTTATGTCGGAGAAGAAAATAAATTAATTCAATCTTCTTATCATAGATGCTATTGTTCTTCACCTATTTGCGTCTAACTAAAACGACACTAAAAGTTGGACTTTGTTGCCATAAAAAGACTTACATTTCAGGGAGAAATGCGAACAGATCAATGGGATTCAAATTTATTACTCACTCATTTTTATGTGAAATTCTTATCAAAGAAACAATTTTAAAATAAAAAATATACCTTTTAAGCCCCATCAAAACTTACTTCTTCTATGGAGGATTATATTGTGGAAGGGGATATTTAAACCACCAGCCCCCCCCTCTCCCCCTCTCCCCCTCTCCCATAATCCAAATTGTGTTCTTCACGTTTTTTTTTTTAAATATTAGTTGTTTGCATGTCTTTTGATCATTTTTTTCCACTTGAAGACGGCTGTTATTATTACGCACTCAAGGACTTGACTTAGAATTAAAATTTTGCCCATAAACTTGGCCTAGGGAAGTTCACATTTCGCATCCTATGTTCATTTTGTGCTATACCGTTACACCTTACACTACTTGCAGCGTTGTATTTGTAAGGCCTTATAATCGTTTGCTCAATCGATCTGACCCTCTTTAGGNTACTCTTACTCTTACTCTCTTCTTCTCTTCTTACTCTCTTTCTTCCCCCCCCCCCCCCCCCCCTCTCTTTTTTACTCTTACTCTTACTCTCTTCTTCTCTTCTTACTCTCTTTCTTCCCCCTTCCCCGTTTCCCTCTCTTCTTCTTCTTTCTATCTCATCCATGAGCATCTCTCTATGTCCGTATGTATCAATTTTTTTTGGAAACAACTAACGATTTTTCTTCTTTTTTTTTTCAATGTTTTAGTTACAACGTGTTATTTACCTCCAACTTAATGTAGTGCAACACTTTTTCACATGCTTTAGTTTCGAACACTATTAACAGGTTTACAAACAATTAAACATGTTTTACACACGCATTTACATAATTGAAAATTCAAGCTACGAGAAATATTTTGCGGAAATTGGTCGACTGCTTGATAGCCATTACAAAACACTGGCAACTTATTTAAATGCATTTTCATATGTATTCAACCTTGTCGCGTATAAAAGCAGTTTCTTAGAGAGACTAATTGTTTTGTCCTGGTTGTGTTCACTGGAAAATTTGCTTTAAAATTCCTTTCATTCCCACATACACGAAAACGTTGGTCGTATAAACACCTTTGAATTCTTTGAACATTTGACCAAAAGCTGATTTTGCTTTGGCTTCACTAAGCGACTTAGTTTAGAGAAAAGGCAGCAACATTTTGAAAGATTTAACCCAACCATCTGTCTACACCAACGCACTTTCAACTCAAGCGACAGTCGGACTGAACAGACGAAAGTCATGAACAGATAAGCGAGCATCTCTAAGCGTCTTACGTGAAACGACTAAGTTAGTTCACTTTTCGATGATGTGTCTGCCAAGAACGTGACTGCTAGGCGTGTGTATGTTCAAGCAAATGATGCCGAAAGATAAGAAATGCGCGTTTATCGTACATTTTTGTTGTTTACATTGTCAGCAAAAATCTGGTACAAATTGCGCGTTAGACTATCGGTTATTCTTCGTGATCATTGGTACTTTTGCAATTTGCGTTTTCACTGCAACCATTTATGTACAAATAAATAAATGTGTGTGTGTGTGTGTGTGTGTGTGGGTAAATGTTTAAAATATTAAACGTAAAGTTATTGCACTAATCGTTAGAAAATATACTCACTTTACGGTACCGAAAGTAACATAGCAGCAGTATGATTAGAAGATCCTTTAAACATTCATTTAGGAATTCAGGTTTCCATATGGACTTGGAATCTATACCGCTTATCTGTTCGCCGATTACAATCTATCTGATCATCTTAGAACTTCGAACAAGCGAACAACAAGCGGGAGAAAGTAAGAACTCTTGCAATAGACAAATAATTAAAATCAACTGCGTTAGGTTAACTTAACCTATTCTGCAAAAAAAGTAAGCATTGTTTTTAAAATGAAAGTTTCGCTTAAGTCATGGAAGTATTTTTTAAATCCGTAGATCGATTCTTTTCATAGACATGACATAGAAAAGTGAAAAAATTTTTTTTTGCTTTTTTTTGAGGTTATGTCACTTTACTTCACCTAATTTGCTTTCATGTTTCTATCTATCAAAGTCTATTATCTATTGATCGAATAGAATACGCTTTGTGCACCTTTATGTAAATGTCAGCGAAAGCAAGCTAGTACTCCCAGTAGCCTTGGAACCATATAGGGTAATAAAGTCTACAACTCGTTTTGGCTTTACATCTACGTTTAAGCTTTATTTATAAGAAAAACACATGGAAACGGAAGAAATGTCGCATTCGAAGTCTTGTTCGCTGACTTCGAAATCTAAATCGACGTACGCAGTGAAATATGGAAGAATTCATGAGGATGGACTAAGGGCAATGCCTCATATAACCGGTAACGGAATACTTTTGCTTTCATATGACTAATCATTGAGGACAGAAACGGTGATGGTCAGAAAGAAATGGGAAGAGAGCGCAAGAGGGAGTGGGAAATAGGGAATGATGTGCCTGCAGCCTGGGATGTGCAAGCTCGAACCAGTAAATCGAGCACTCACTACACTTACGGTCAAACCCTGGCCATAGTTGAAGCACATTTCGCCGCACTGGCAACTTGAACAGTGAATGCCAATATAGCCCATGAATGAGAGGAAGGAAAGCCCATCGGAGCATGTTTAAATGAATCTGTTTGGAAAACCCTTCTTAAGTCTATAACTTTCCTTAAGTTAGGTTCTGCTGTTATCTGCTAATCAATTTATTTCCTTAAGAAGCATTACATAAGTTGTCTATACCTCCTTCTCTCGCCTATGCGAGAATGGAAATTTTTTCATTTATATTGAAAATCTCTCTCTTCCTCTCTCTACAAATATATAGATTCTATGATTGGCTTACAATGAGTTGCAAAGTAATTTTAATTAAATGAGTATTAAAAAATTTTATTATTTAAATCCTCTGTACGAATGTTTATGTCACGTTATTTATGTTTGAAATTTTCATTTCTACATTTCTTACTGTGCATTGCGAGAATGTATTATTTTCATCGTGGGCTTAGTGACGCCCAAGCATTCTTCACAAGTGAACACAGTTATCCTCGCGCGTATCGTAAACCGTTTAAATATGTGTCCATGCGTTCGTTGCTGTAAGAGTCATAAGGTCGCCTCATTTATTCCTTGCTCTGTCTATATGTTCATCTATTTGTCTGCTTGCAGAACTCCAGCCTTAACTAGCGACAACAAAAAAAGTATTCGCACCCAAGGCAGACAGACACCCAAATTCAGAAAGACCGGAAATTTTTAAAACGTGTGGCATATTTTCCATTCTCTGCTCTGTTTGCCGTTCGTTTGCTTGTGTGCCTCTGCTTGCCCGCTCAGCAGTCTGCCTGCTTGTCCTGAGACACTTGTGTGTGTCTCTCCTCATCTAATCACATCTTGGCCAAGTGACCTCTTTTGCTGTCCATTGCTTCGTGTGTCCGTCTGTCCATCTTTGCATCTGCCCCTCGTTCTTCCAGTTACTTGTCTTTTTGGCTCGTTTACTATTCGCGCTATTCCTCCATACCTCTCCATGATCGGCTTCTCCTAAAATTTCCAAAGTCCGAAATCTGAAGAGTCAAAAAATTCAAAATGTCAAAATCATATTTTTTTTTTTATATCATTTCCAAAATTAGACTTCAACTCTTTCCATAATTACGGTTCGCTTGCAAGCACACCGCCGCTAGTTAACTTACTTAACGACCAAAGATTTTTACCCATAACTCAAGATCCGTAGGGCGGATTCTGATAGCGTAGCATTAGACTGAAATATGATTCTTACAGTAACTCATTAGCAGCAGCTTAAAAGTAAGAAGCAGTAAAATATGCAACTTTTTCTTATCTGCGGTTATCTCAGATTCGACTTAAACTTAGTTTAAAGTTTTTTGTGTGTGCGTGCGTTTTTTCGTTTTTTTTATTTTTAACCATAAACGTAGTCAGTTAGTTTATCGTTGTTAGCAATGCAGTTTAATTACATATACAAATATATGCACATAAATGCATATAAATATTTATTTACATATCCATATATACGCATGATGGCATTATCTATCCGCACTATATTTAGTTTCCAGTTAATTTTTTTCATGCAATTTTTTTTTTTTTTTTTTTTTTTTTTTTATTTATTGATTTTAAGCTAAATAAATAACTTTTCATTTTATTATTATATAACAACAACAAGAGATGTTTACTAAGTCACACATGTCACTTGTATAAAATACGGATATGTTTTGGTTGCTACTGTAGTTTCTTAAGCTTAATAAATGTTTTGCTGATCATCGAAATCGCAAAAGCCTATCGACAATGGCTATGGCATGTGATAAAGAGCGATGAAAGAGCGAACTCATCCCTCTTCTCTCATGGGATTCGATTTCGGAAGTAATCTCTTGGGCTCATATCGTTCTTCTAGAAGATGAAGATCATAGAAAGAAAGAGAAAAAATGAAGACAATGGAAAGAATTTTGTTTACAGGCACGCCCGAACTTTTCTCTTTAAAAGAAAGCAGACGAGTAAATCAAAAGAGCAAAGAAAGCAAAAACCTGCACTTCATATCAAAGGGAAAATTCCAAGCTGGGCATCATTCATATGACACGGCAGCCCCGAGTCGTTCTCTTTAAGATAGTAAAACAGGAAACCATAGAGGAAAACGAGAGAAAGGGATGCCTTCTCCCTCATAGGCAAGCATAGACCTGTCTATGCTCTTGCAAAGAACTTTTATGACACGCCTTAAGTGACTTCGCATCTTCGCTTTCTTCGTTTTCTTTAACGAAATAAAAGAGTGAAATGTGGAGAAAAAAGTCAGTATCAGGGAACAGGAAAAGACCGCTTAAGAAGTATTCATAAAATATGAGGACGGTTTGCCTTTTATTTCTTCTGGTGGATTTAAGAAACGCTGTTGACTTTTCAACTTTAGACATCTTCTGGGGGAAATGCAAAGAGAGCTCGCTTCGAAACTCTTTCGGAACTAATTCTTAAATTGCTTTACTATTAAAATTTGCAAAAAATTGTATAAAATTCTTTTCTTATTACCATAAGTCGGCTTAAAGTAACGAAAAACGCGTAACGGGACTAAGCACAGATTGATAAGAAAAGAATATAAAATCAAGTCCTCTTCCAAGTCCCTCAATAAGGCTACTCCTCTTTATTGTCTTTCTCAAGCATTTGTCTTGGAAAGTAACCCGCGATTCCCATTTTTTTAACCGTACTGCCGTCGGTCTTTCATGCAAATTCCAAAATATCCTAGAACTTTAACGAGAACAAGCCGCCTTTTCATCTTCCTCCATCTACAATCTTTTGTGACCGTCACTGTACCTGCAATACATAGAGAAAATAGCCTGACCAACATATATATTCTTTTTTTAATGCGACCAAGTACTGACGGGTGTCCCCTATATGTGTAACACAATGATGATGGGAAAGAAAAGGTTAGGGAGTGCTCACAGTTTAATGGGAGTTTGCCTAATGGGTAAGTGTTATGCCTTTACCGAATGAGCATCAGTATGTCGCACCGGGATTTAGGGATCGAAGGATCCCCCCTTTTCACGCGGTAACGCGGTGATGGAAAGAGAAAATCGTGACGGCGACTGAGCGGTCACAGTAAGCTATGACCAAAGCACAGACTTGAGATTTGAACCCCCGAACACTAACTTGGTAGTTGCGATGCCTATTTACTCGGGTATAAGGGAGGCCAGCACCTCCTTTGCAAGAACTGGAAAGTTATTCAAGTTCTCCTTTAAATTCTTTCAATATGTCATGTATTTATATATATATGTATATCGTATCTATATATATACATATATCGTATCGTATATCGTATCGTATATATATCGTATCGGAATTTTTAGAAAATGATGACTGAACATGAAAATTACAATTAAAAATATTCAGCTGAGCACACCAGGTAGGCTCATAGGAAGTATTATCCAACACAAATCATTACAAGGGGGCTTTAGTATTAAAACAATGTAAAGAAGAGCAGCCGCATACTATAAAATTTGCTCCGCCACACTTCACCGTTTCCCAGTAAATCTAGTGTGGATTTTTTTTCCTTTTGACCCGGACGCGGACATATCTTCCCACATCATTATCAAACTTACTTTTCACTTCGTCGCTCCGAGGAACGTATTTCTACTAAAGCAAAGTCTTTCCTCTTTTCAAAATTAACTTTTCTAAGCGAAAGAATTTTCCGAGCTACTCTCCGTGGTAGGTAGGTTGACACCTTATAGTCGTCGACGAATATTTCGGGATGATACAACATTCAGAATTTCATTGCAAATTGCTCTAGACGGAAGCAGGAGAGAAATTCTATAAGAGATAAAAAGCTATCGCATTTGTTCGACTGAAGCTAGTAAATGTGAGTTTTTTCTAACATTATTTTTTTGTTTTTGATAGAGAATTTAATTTACTCTTGATTAATTAGAGCGAAAATGTTTAATAGACTTTTTTCTTTTCATTTTTAGTACAATTTTGTTTTTGTTTTTTTTTTTTTTTTTTCAATTACATAATTCAAGTGTTATTTTGCAATATTCAAATGTTAATAATTAATGCTTGTTTGCCTAGGTGTTCAATACACTACGGACTGTCAATTAATTGAATAGAGTGTGTGTGTGTGTGTGTGTTGGTATGCGTGTTAATTAAATTTGACATCAATTTGATGTTAAATATTATCATCATTTTTAAAATTTATGGTTAAAAATAATGTTTTGCGGTATATATAATAATAGAATAATGAAGCCTCTAGAGAATTTAACGAGCGTTCTAAAAAAAATCTAGCAATCATCGATCAGCAATGCATCTGCAAGTAATAGTTTAGGACAAAGCCTTTGACAAAACCTTTGAACAAAGAGTACAAGGTGAGAGCATATATATAGTGAGAGCAGGAAAAGACACAAAATTGAATAAAGTATAAGCCTCCGGTCATTGTTGCTTATAGGTCCTTCCGTCCCGAAGATGAAAGTTGACATTGGTCGCGCGGATTCAACAAATTCGTAATAGTAAGAAAATTTCATTTCGCTCACGAGTATTTAAGAATCTGAAAATTTTGTACTACCTTTATATAGCAGCCACTACGACGGGAATGTATTGAAGCTTTATAATGCGTCTTGCAATTCACGCCAGACGTCAATTCTCTTCTATTCATGCATTTCTTTTTTTTATTACTCATCACTAGAGGATACCCTCTACCTGTAGATAGCATGTTGATGAAAAGAAATGGGAAGGGAGGGACGGAGTGCCTTCGCAATCCACCATTAGCAAACTGTCCAGGGTTTAACCAAAAAATGTGGGGAGACTGGAGCAATGCAAAAGATCGAAACATTTTGTGCGAGCGAGCCTTGCTTAGAGTCCAGGAACTTCACCTCGGCACCATTGGGAAGCCCTTTGCAATGTAAGGCTCATAAAAAACAAGCCTGTGTCTGCTTATGAACTTCACGCACAGTGATTAGATTTTGTTGAAAGCCTTCAAAGGCGACATAGAGCATTGTATTGAACGGTCATGTAAAAATTCAGCAAAAAGAGTACGTATGTGCTAGCAAAGCCTTGAAGGTCGTTTAGCCTACGTACCATTCGCATGCTGTGCTTTGTGGACCAATAACATATATAGTTATTTTCGCATGGATCACGCTTCAAGTGAACCCTTCTTCCGATGAAGTTCCAAAATATCTTTCCCCAATTCTGTCTATACGGGATTTGCGACGCTGTACACCTAACCTATGTACTCAATGATGAAACAACATTGCAATGCTCTCACAGAACTGGGATGTACGTGCAGCACTATAGGTTAGTGGATAGACGTTTAGCTCTTTCTATATCACACAGGAAGTAGGTCCCACTTGAAAGTCTCGACTACACACTCCCAATGAGGCTTAATTAGACGAAGCCCAAAAGTTGATGAGTCATACTTAAGCGAATTTGCAAGATAATCCTGAGAAGGCCTACACCAAAGCTGGGGCACTAGACATGAAGATTTGAGTATAGGTCAAGCCTTCCTTTCTAGATGGGGCAAGGACTCGCTGTACAACTAATAACCTAGCGCCCCCGCAAACCTCGCACATTATGGAGAGGTCGTCTGCCACTTTCAACTCAAATTTTCTTACGCATTCAGAAATGCATGCAGCTATTCATTGAATATCCAGATCCCCATGGATCCATAGTTATACTCTATACCACTTGTGGTGCAGGGTATATTAACTTAGTGCGGTCATATGTAACACGTAGAAGGGCTTAAGATAGATCCAGCTTTAATATACCGATCGATTCAGGATCATAAGCTGAATTGATATAAGCCTGTCTGTCCGTCCATCCGTCTGATGAGTGTCCATGTAAATTTGTGTTCAAGCTACAGGTCGCAATATTTTTTTCAAAGTCGCCATGCTATTGCAAATGGTTTGGATTGGTCCACTTTTTCGATCATTCCCCACATAATGCCGTATTCTAAAAAATCATTATATGGAAAAAAGTTGTCATTTTCAAACTTTCTGGACAAACGTGGCTAACTAGTAGCATTGCGGCATTCTAAATAGATACGAAAACTTTGGACCGGCTGAGGCAATTTTTGAAACAACTCGTATGAAGTTCATCCGACAGAAAGCTATAATTTTCAATGCTTCATAATGAAAATTATATCATAATCGTAATTTAACATAAAAAAATTAACCAAAATTACCAAATTTGGATCATCCCGGCCTATTTTTGTATCCTACCCTAATAAGGATTTTGACGACAATTGATCCTTTGTAGAGCAAAACAATCTGAGTTTTAATATGTGGTGATGGTGGTGTAGGACATTTAATCGTCGGCCTTGTTCGGCTATCATGTCTTCACTTGTTTTTCAACTATATTGCAGTGGATTATCGACATTGTGTGTATCGCAGCTTGTACTTGGATATCCTGGATTGCCATCTAACTGTTCCCTCATGGACTTTAATGCGCAAGAAGCATACATCACTACAGCAATACCAAGCATCCAATCGCATTACCACTTCTCCTGCCCCCTCAATAACTTGCAGACGTATTCGTTACATCAGGAGCTTTAACGCTAGCTGTTTGCTTAGTAGAGAAATCTGCAGGCAGACGTCTTCTGACCCTTTCAATGACTTCTCCATTGTGGACTACCGTCGTCGGGACTAGCAGGGAGCTGTTCGCATCTAGAGCGGTTGTAAGTCCGCCGCTCGCATTCTTGCTATCAAAGGCTTTACGACAAAGGCGTACGTACATACGCTCGTATCGATCGGTAACTAGTGGCTTTACTCAACAACTTTCTCACACTTTACATAATCCGAATATCGTATATAGACTCGCATTACGATTTGCAATTCAAAAAGAATTCACTTGGATTTGATGGGCAAAAATGAGAAGATTTCAAAAAAAAAAAAAAAAAAAAACTCTACACCTAAGCGTTAAAAATTGAAATCTTTAGCTTACGTTAAACTTTCTTCTTATTTTTAACTTCTTTTGTCAATAAGAAGTCAGCGAAAATTTCGCACTTTCTTTTCTTTGCCTTTTTTTTTCCTCAAAAGAAAAATATTTAAAGAAATTAAAAGTTTTATTAAAAATCAGTAAACAAAACAAGTAAAATATGTGCGAAGAGAAAAACTTTTCAATTTCCTCCCATTGTGCATACAAGAAATGACTTTTTTTTTCTTTTCTTTGCTTTGCTTTGCTTTCCCTTCTCCTTTCTCTGCTCATCGTGCAGCCGTAGCTTTAAAATCATGCAAGTATTTGCATGTAATGCACTCTCGTAACTATTAACAAAAAACAATTAAAAGCAAATTTTGCGGAGACTTGAACAGTGGTGCTCGAATTAAAGAAACTTTAGTGAAGAGCACACACAATAAATAAATAAATGTGTCTCACTTTAAAACCTATTCTTGGTAGGGTGTTTTTCTTTTCTTGATTTGCTTTTTCTTGTTTTGCAAAAATTACGCTTTAAACTAATTTTCTTACTTAAATTGTTTTCATCGCCACACAATCCAGTCCCAATTACAGCGTGCAAAGTACTTAAGTTATTGCAACACTATTGTGTTGGCGAGAAAGTCGCGACATACTCTGGCAGCTGAAAAAATTGCAAACGAGCTGCGGAACTAATTGCTCTCATGCCAAACATGTGTGATTTTTGAAAATTATTAAGGACGAAAGAGACTTTGTCGGCTCTAAAGCCGAGTTATGGCAACACCTTTGTATTGGTGAGACGATCACGACTTACTTCGGCTGCTGGTGACTTCGCAGCCATTCAAAGGAGCTGCAGAGCTGGTTGCTATCATGCGACGAATGGCAAATTTTCGAAAAATTTAAAGGACGAGAGCAACTCAGTCGGCTCTAAAGCCTAGTTATGGCAACACCTTTGTATTGGTGAGAGAGTCGCGACATACTCTGGCAGCTGAAAAAATTGCAAACAAGCTGCGGAACTGATTGCTATCATGCCAAACATGTGTAATTTTTGAAAAGTATTAAGGACGAAAGAGACGATGTCGGCTCTAAAGCCGAGGCAACACCTTTGTATTGGTGAGAGAGTCGCGACATACTCTGGCAGCTGAAAAAATTGCAAACGAGCTGCGGAACTGATTGCTCTCATGTGTAATTTTCGAAAAATTCTAAGGACGAAAGAGACTTTGTCGGCTCTAAAGCCGAGTTATGGCAACACCTTTGTATTGGTGAGAAGGTCACGACTTACTTCGGCTGCTGGTGACTTCGCAGCCATTCAAAGGAGCTGCAGAGCTGGCTGCTACCATGCGACGAATGGCAAATTTTCGAAAAATTTAAAGGACGAGAGCAACTCAGTCGGCTCTAAAGCCTAGTTATGGCAACACCTTTGTATTGGTGGTGGTAAAGTCACGACACACTTTGGCAGCTGATAAATTTGCAAACGAGCTGCGGAACTAATTGCTCTCATGCCAAACATGTGTAATTTTTGAAAATTATTAAGGAGGAAAGAGACGATGTCGGCTCTAAAGCCGAGTTATGGCAACACCTTTGTATTGGTGAGAGAGTCGCGACATACTCTGGCAGCTGAAAAAATTGCAAACGAGCTGCGGAACTGATTGTTCTCATGTGTAATTTTTGAAAAATTCTAAGGACGAAAGAGACGATGTCGGCTCTAAAGCCGAGTTATGGCAACACCTTTGTATTGGTGAGAAGGTCACGACTTACTTCGGCAGCTGGTGACTTCGCAGCCATTCAAAGGAGCTACAGAGCTGGTTGCTATCATGCGACGAATGGCAAATTTTCGAAAAATTTAAAGGACGAGAGCAACTCAGTCGGCTGTAAAGCCTAGTTATGGCAACACCTTTGTATTGGTGAGAAAGTCACGACACACTTTGGCAGCTGAAAAATTTTGCAAACGAGCTGCGGAACTAATTGCTCTCATGCCAAACATGTGTAATTTTTGAAAATGATTAGGGACGAAAGAGACTTTGTCGGCTCTAAAGCCGAGTTATGGCAACACCTTTGTATTGGTGGTGGTAAAGTCACGACACACTTTGGCAACTGAAAAATTTGCAAACGAGCTACGGAACTGATTGCTATCATGCCAAACATGTGTAATTTTTGAAAACTATTAAGGACGAAAGAAACTTAGTGGGCTCTAAAGCCGAGTTAGGGGAACGAGAAAGTCACGACCTAATCTGGCAGCTGGTGGCTTTGCACTCATTCAAAGGAGCAACAAAACTGATTGCTGTCATGCTAAAAAGGGCAAATTTTTGAAAAATTTAAAGGACGAAAGGAACTTAGTCGGCTCTAAAGCCTAGTTAAGGCAACGAGAAAGTCACGACACGATTACTATCATGCTAAGCACTTGTAATTTTTAAAAAAATTTTGCTATGGCAACACTATTGTGTTGGCGAGAAAGTCGCGACATAGTCCGGCAGCTGGTGATTTTGCAGTCATTCAAAAGAACTACAGAGTTGATTGTTCACATGCTCAAATTTTAAGGACGACACAAAGCTAGACGGCTGCGTCAGATCTTCGCGAGAAGTGCTCTAGATTAACGATTGGTTGAAGCAAGAAGAACAAGAGTGATTAGCAGGAATATTTAAGAAGAGTGGTAACGATGATTGTTCCCATTTATTGCTTGACCGCTTAGGCCTCACTGAACTTAATATTTGGGCACATGGTCCAGGAAATCAGGACATACACATCGAGTCCATGAGGAAAGGCAATAAATATTTAGGTAAAATGAATTGAGAAAAAGTCCTCAGTAGAAACGCACAAAATTATCGCGTTTCGCTAATACTAGGCACTTGCCTCGCAAAAGTAATTGTAGCGGCTTGAGTGGCTGTTCTTCTCAAAGGCACCCCTTAAGTGAAGAAAAGACTTTTGCACATAGAATGAAGAAACTGCAGAAATATCCAAAGTTTCGAACTCTAAGCTATTACTTCAAACGAGAATAATTGATCAGTGAACTTATCAATCAATTTAATTAATTAAAAAATATTACTAATTAATAATTAATAAAAAATAATTTATTATTAACAATAGAGAATAGTTTATTAATAGGTATGGGCAGTCGAACAGATAAGAGTCGCGACAAAAAGATCCGTATTTGCGGGTTGAAGTCTCAAGTGCGACATAAAGGCTCACCTTTCATAAAATGACTACGGTAGACACCGTGACCTGGTGAAAGTTTTTTTTTCGTAATAATACCGTTCATATGGGTATCAAATAGAAGAACTTGGCGAGTAGAATACGAAAAACATAGTGGTGGGTATGCGAGATTCGGACCCTGCCGAATATAACTTTTTTACTGGTTTTTTTTTTTTTTGTTGAGCGTTTGAATGGTTACCCTTTACTAACCTTCAATAAACGGACGCAAAGACAGACTATGCATATATAAAAGCTTGGTCTATGCTCGCTTCTTACACATTTTTTTTGTTATCACGCCTGGAAAGCTTGCATGATACAAAGCAGGGGAACGAAGTGGGGAGGGGTAGGGGCGGGGGG
>KK502525.1:269525-309516 GCA_000688735.1 Glossina austeni | reverse complement strand
CAAGGTTTGAGTCGCTTCATTTTCGCTAACGCTAGAATCTTTACCACATGTACTACGTGGATGAGCAGACGAGTATATAGACAGACGAAGAGACGGACATGTTTAGATGCATTCCAAATTTGAAACTGGCTAAGAATTTATATAGTTTATGGGCTTTTCGAGACTTGTCTCTGCGCGTTGTAAAGATCTTGAAAAAAAAGATTAAATTTAATGCACTATTATATTGGTTGAGCTTGGTCAATTTTTTCCCTTCTTCTGCAGACACTACAGCACCATCTATAGAATCTGCTTTGAAATTTTTGATTATTTATCAGCTATAGTTTAGGAGTAATGTGCAATGAACTAATACTTCATTCCTTTTAAAAAAGCGGAAATGTGCTCGATGTACGTGGTGCTGTGGCCGTATCCTTCGATCGATTTGGCCCATTTTCAATACCAACCTGCGTGCAAGAACTTCCAATGTTTCTGACAAATTTGAAGTTGATAGATTGCGATAACGAGAATATTTAGAACACACCTTTACCTAGACGGACAAACGGACATCAATGCAGAATGAATGCTGATAAAGAATACACACTTTGTAGGGTCTCTGAAGCTTTCTTTGTGAAAATTAATATACCCCCCCCCCCTTTCGGTGATCGGTATAACAACAAGCGCCACTGCTACCGCCTCTTTCTCTTTCTAATACTTTTAATTTCCAATCTTACACTTTTGATGGAATCCCTTAGCAGAGAAAGCGTCATTAGTAGCAACATAAGCGAAATGTTTCTTGAAATTTCGTATTCGAATAAATGTACAAATAGATGAGATTAAAATCTCACATTCATCCAAGTAAGCATTTGCTTGCTATTGTTAAACTTTTCCTTTTACCTGATGTTAGTTATTTATTTATTGTATAAGTGATTTGTCATTTTTCCCCTTTTGTTAAGATTTCATTCAATTTCTGAATAATTGATTGATTGCGACTGAGATTTATTGCCTGTTGTGTATGTCATATGTAACAGAAGTAAACAGACATCTATTTGAAATTCAATATGCATTTAATGGTTTTATGATGGCTACAAGGTTAAATTACTTACCCATATGCACAGATATTTACTTATTTGTTTTGTGTCTTTTTTTTACTCCAAATTACAAATTTCTAAAAGTAATTGTTATACGCTATACGATTTGTGGTAAGTGCGGCGAGTGCGTATTAGCTTTCGCGCGAATGTATGCAAAATCCAGGAGAGCATGGGGAGAAGAGGGCCTAAAATTACCTTTTATTATATCAAACAATTCAAAATGATTTTCAGAATCAATTTAAGTATTTCTGTGTGTTTGCATACTCTCGACCTATAGATCGCGAACATTGTTGCAACCCTGTCACTAAGCCCAAAGGCATCATTCGATTAGATCGGATAATTTTTATGATCAATCTGCATAGAAAATCCCATTCTTGGCTATTTTGTTATATGAGAACAGTTTTGAATTTTTATGCCCATCATCGAAGGATAAGCGGTATATTTATTTTGTCAAAACGTTTGCAACACCCAGCAGGAAGCTTCAGAGACCGCACAAAGTATTTGTAATGTTCATCAGCGATGTTGTAGTATCTGCACAAAAATGGAGAAAATCGGCCATGCCTACCCAGTTTTATAGTGAGTCATAATTCGATTTTTTTTTTTCTTTCAAAACGTTTATAACGCATAGCAGCAAACTTTAAAACGCCCTTAAAGGTTCATAAAGTCTTGGTCGGTTTCAAATCTGGAATGCATCTAAGCATGTCCGTCCATTCTTCTGTTCGTCGGCCCAACTTTGTAGTACTTATGGTAAACACTCTCCCTTTAGCGGAAATCAAGTTATCGCCTACACATTTGCAAAAGAGCTTGAAAGTGACCTAAAGTTTGCAATAGATGCGCCTAGAACGCCAACACGCCCACAGAACGAAAGCTTTCATTTTGACAATAGAAAAAATCAGCCGCGCCCACTCCATACGACAGAGCATGAAAATTTAGTTCTTTTACTTTGCTTCTCTTTGTTAGGATGACAGTGATGGGTGTAAAAGATTCGGTTGCGATCGAATATAATTTTCTTACCTATATTGTATAGCTGACATTGTAAGTGTAGTTGAATTTCCTTAGGCCAAAATAAATAAATAAATAATAAGGATATCTGTATAATAGCCCCATAGCTGGATATTTGCATAAGGATAGGATAAGTAATTCAATCTTTCATTTAAAGTGAGAAAAGAAAAATGCCAGTAAACGGTTCATCCTCAGGATTCTCCAGAGAATCTTATTGGTACTCTTGAATAGTTGAAAGGCACTTCCCGCAGGGACATTAGCAAAGATTTGCAAATGTACGTTGCTTTCCTGAAAAAGCTCACAATTTTTCCCACCCGTTTTTATGCTTACTTGCTTTTAGGATAATATGTAAATAGTTCAAGGTTAAAAGCGTTGAAAGAAAATAATATTTAAGCAATTAAAATAAATTTATTCTCGCTACGTGTATTAAAGCAAAACATTCCCAATATTTATTAGTTTCTTCAAATGATGAAAACTCGCGAGCATGTGTAAAATATTGCGAACAATGAAGGAAGTAAGTAACAATATTTAATTTATATCAAAATTACCGCTAAATACTCCAGCCGACGCATCAACAATTTCAGTTTCTATCGAATCGCGTATTGTCCATTTATTATCATGGACATTATAGCAGCATCGACTTTTATTTAAATAAAGTTCTCCTTTGGACACTGCCGACAGACCGCCAAACACATAAATATCATCTGCTATCATAATCGCTGAATAATTAGTCCTTTTGGGAGTCATGGAAGGCATTTGCACCCATTTATTAATTCGTACGTCTAGGCGAGCGAGGGAGTCGTTTTTAATCCAATATAATGAGCGATCATTAGAGAAAAGCTCAAATTTTTCCACTTTATTTCCTGGAATTTCATGCAATTTACAACATCGTCCATCTCTCCGATCAAAACGCGTACAAGTAATAGTGCCGTTATCTCCAAAACCTAAATTCTAAATACTATTTTCTATCAATGCTATGCGATTGCAAGCGCTATAATTTATTGTATTGTCATGTGTCTGCGCATGACATCGGCCAGTTGAAGGATTAAAAACTTCAGTGGAGAAAGACGTTCCACAACCGCTCATAACATAAATGCAATCGTTGTAAGTGCAAATTCCAAAATTTGTGCGCGCATAATTCACCTTTGCGATGCAACTCCATTGCTTAGTGAAAGGATTGTAACATTCTGCGGTGTTCAAATTTTTACCGTTGAATCCACCTACCGAATACGAAAAACCGTTTAAAGATATTACAGAATGTCCCGATCTTGGAGATCACATATCAGGGATCAGAACTATTCTGCTGTTAGTGCAGAGCGCTGTTTGAGACGCAATGTCCATACCACCAGCGAACAATATGTAAAACTTTCCGTTCCGATTTGTAGGGATCTTTTTAGGCTTAGGAGAGTTTTCGGACAAACATTCTGCTGCCTCATTGGCTGGTGGCATTAACTGATAACTTAGAGCTTGTATTACAAATTCATTGCATTGCAAGTTACTTTTAAGCAGAGATTCTTTAGTGATGTATCCCGTTAAGAATCGAGTGCGAACGAAACATAACCGAATGTGACTCATTAACTCGAGCAGATGGGCCTTTCGTTCCTTCACGTTGTGCTTAATCCAATTAATTGCGGCTTTATATGCATTTTCTTCAAATTTGACTGAAAGCTGGTCATCTTTTATCAACTCGAGGATCTGAAAGAAATATTTTTAAATTACGCGACCTGAAAATGGAAGTGCACTTCATTCGTTTGTTTCCTGTACATCTAGAAGCTGACTAAAGTAAATCATTCGATGTAAGTCTACCTACCGAAGACTCTCTTCTGCAACATTTTAAACGTTTCTGCTTAAGAAAATTCACTAACACTAATGACGTTTATTATGCAAAATTTTGCACAAATGTCTGTCATAGTCCTAAGCTAATTTTCGAGATACCTATGCAGTTTAAATTGAATATTGGCCTCACTTTTTGGTCACAATATTATGACTATATAATTGGAGACGATGTTAAGGCAAAGCTACCAAAAATTTTTATTTAACTTGCTGGAATTATGAGCAAACTATACTAAAATTGTTGTGAGCTGCCTCTGCAACTTTCCTAATCAAGTTGGTTAATTACTCACCTCTTCAAACGTTAGCAACAATAATTCCTCATTATCAATCAGCATATCAAAGTTATTTAATATATAGGTATGAGAGTGATCGTAAAGTTCTTTCAGAGATAGCTTATCTGGAAGGCGATACACAATTATATTCTGAACTTATCTTTAGGAATTTATGCTCTTACCTGCAAATCTTCGAGTCTGTATACAATTCGTTCCCTTCAAATGGCGTTTAAGAAATCGAACGCATCGCTTTTTTAGCCATTTCATCTGGAAGTAGTCGGAAGTCAAATAAATCGCTTGAACATTTTCTTCGTAATTAACGTAATTTGACCGCTATAGATAAACCCAATGATGGCTTTTACAGCATTTACATCTTTGTCCTCCAATGTAACCGATCCCGTTGCTTTCTCTTTCATGTCGCCTAGAAAATTTGGAAAGCGATTAGGGGAAAGGGTTCATTCAATCGTCGTTGGACAACTCCGACCACGTACTTACTCTTAAGCAAGGCGGCGAAATACGGAGATCTAATCGCCAGGGCTACTCTATGAACATATATTGTTTCACCTCCTACTTGCAACAAAAAGTCGCAATACTTGGAAATCAATTCGTTATGTATTAATTTTTGTCCAAGATGTCCAATTAAATAATTTCACGCTTACCTCTCTTTCATCGCGCAGCTCGCTTAAAGCGCCCATGAAAACATTACTATAATCACATATTTTGCAATTTTCCTCAACGACTGGTGCGACTATACCCATACTTTTGGCGGCCATTTTACTGAAGCTTCTAAATGAAGGATGAGATATTTTAGAATGGGAGCAATGTTAGGTCAAGCATTATGCTTGAAAATATTTGCATCCTAATGCCGCAATTGAGGACATACTAGACGTTTACAGGCTGCTTAATCAGCATACACTTATCCACACAAAAATATTTGAAACGCATTTCTTCTTTACAACCCCCGATAGATGAAACTTAAGATTGCAAGGGAACTCATGACCTTGAAAAAATTTGACAAATTCAATTGACTGCAGGTCGTTGTTATAATGGATCACATTGAACGCGATTTAAGGTCCATATCCAATATTATGTTTGCCATTTGAAAAAAAACTGAATGCTATGACCCCGATCGCTACTCCTGGATATATGTACGTAATCATTGGAAAAAAATTTCTACTTACATTTTCGTTTCTTGTATTCTTGTGTGAGCTAATAACTGCAAATAATTATGGAGCGGATTGTGCAAACTTATGTCAGCTCCTAGACAAGGAAATCATTTTAATTAATAATCATGTAATTAATTTTAGTTGCGTTTATCGAATATTTTGTAAGTTACACTTAACTACTGTGCTTTAGAAATTACCGAAAGGGCTTTCGAAACAACTCTCGCATATACCTTAGGTATATTATATGTATTAAAATTTCAAACACAGAGCTAGGACGACCAAAATTATCGCTAAGTCCAATTTAATGGAATTTAATTCTAATGAATTCTGACTTTTCTGCCATCACTCTCTTTACAGGCAGACCTGTGCGATCATAATAATGTTCAAGTTTAACTTGTAGACCTAAACTTGAGCACATGTGTGCCACGTATGAAATTTCCGTTATAATCTTTACAGATTAAAGACTTCGATATGCAAATCGCTAGAATCTGACAACCGAAGGAGGGAACTTTTTTCCTTTTGATGTGATTTCAATTTCTAAACCTTCGCGAGCAGACAGACATCATCGCCTTTTAAATTGATATAAAGTGTTTTCCGATAGAGAGCACGTGCGAATCTTAGTGGATCTTCCACTACTATTCGCTGAAAGTGAGAAAAGGGAAGAAAGACGATCTCACTATCGGATCGAATTGCTACAACCATGAGCTTCTTCACTTTCTTATATATTTAGCTGTCCATTTTTCTGTACTTTTTTTTCAAATTGTAATGAATTTCTCTCTAACCTCAATTAGACTTTTTTCGAAATATGTAGTATTTTTACTTCCTCACAGATTTCTAATCAGTCCAACCATTTTTTCTATTTATTACATTACGTTACTGTTAAGAAAGATAAAAATAAAATTAAAAAAGAACTGAAATTAACTTACTTGACTTCTTTTTGCCGGCAATCTTCTTATTCAATGCAACTAGATTTCGTCATGAACAATGTTGCCAACTGTAACGAAAACAGTTATTTTTTCGCCATACCTAGATAATTAGGAATTTATTTCTCCTAGGTTGGGATCTAGGGTTAATAACGTTAATAACGTATGGGAAAATTAAGTTTCGCTTTGAACTGCTGAGCAAAAATAGCTGAATACGAAATCGAAAATTAACTTTCAGCTACGTGATCATAATGCCAAAGTTTCTTTCAGTTGAAGCAATCTAAATAAATAAAAATATATCGGCCAGAAATGAAAACCGAAATAGATTTCGAAAATATGTCGAATACAAAGTTTTTCACTTGTAACACAAAAATATTGGTTGTAGATTGTTGTCCTGTTTATAAAAAAAAAGCCTATTATCCTATTAATAGGTCAACCTATATACATCGGCAAGAGAATTCCAGTGCTAACCGCGTACCAGAAGTGAATCATTTTCCACGATTTTGAAAAATTTGCAGAAAGAGTTTTGCCGAGACTCACTGATCGCAGACTGTAATATCCCGTAGAAGAGCCCCCTATTAAGCAAGACGAAGCATCTTTGCATACCCAAGGCGAAATTAACGACTTTCCGTTCTTTCTTCCGCAATGCAAATCACTTTTTTCAGGAGCGATGTTACCAAGTCCCATTTTGTTGTGTATCCAACAGTTGCTTTCTCCTCCTCACAGTGAATGTTTTGGGAATTTATTATTCCTAAGTTGTGATCCAAATCCTCCAAATGACTTTCATTCGCCCATTAAACAGGAAGGTGGGCATTTTGCTTGCTATTAAACCGGACATGAAAAGTTCATGCACGCATATGTAGTGTTCCAGATCGTAGATAATCAATACATACGAAGCGATTCGCTCAACTTTCTTACGTAATTGCTTGGCGCGTAACAAAGAGAATATCGATGTAAGTGAATCAACAACAATGGGAAAACCCATTGAATCATATGTTGTTGGTTTGCTGAATTTTAGAAGAAGAATAAGAAGAAGAAGAAGAAGAAGAAATGAAAATAAATGCAAATAACCAAGTAGTCCACAACCGAGAAAGTAGTCATACCTACTCAGTTGCTTATGCGTTTTTAACTTTGTGTTCACGTTCGGAAATTCTTTTTTATTTGTTTCTTTTTCTTTTTGATATGAAATACTTATGGTCTGGTAAGAGAGTTAATGTCAAAATGAAGCTTTCGAAAAGATTTCCTGACAATTAGAGTTAATGTATGATGTGTTTGTTACTACGAAATCACTAATAGGGAGGCTATATATGATCTGACATATCCCGACATAACATACCAAGTAAAGTCGGTCTGTCGATCCTGTGTTTATATATACTCGCAACGATAGTACTCTCACTTTTGGCGACCGTGTCTTCAAGTTCAAATATCTTCTTTTCTTTATTATCACAGCTATTACTACTGTTTACAGATTTTGTAGAACCTATGCACCGGCACACCGGAATTTATGCAAAGTGATATAAGTCAGTTTTAAAATATTGCAATCAATAAATTAATTAAAAACTGTTTGGAATGAAATACTTCTAAAACAAAATCTTCTTATACTGACCACTTTTAGGTTGGTAGGTACACTCATTTCGTTTTTTTCCATAGTGTATATAACACTCGGGAGAAATCTTCAAAGTCTATATATTCTTGAGCAGTGTGAAATTCTGAGTTGATTTAGCCATATCTGTCCGTCCGTGTGGTTTGTGTTGTTGGCACTCTCCTGGTCGCAATAATGAAGATATTGACTTCAAATTTAGTAGAAACATTGAAAGTTGTTGCACGCAGGTTGATATCAAAAATGCGTTAAATCGGCCGGAGCCGAAGCGCGCACTAGAGCGTCAACTGAACGCAACTCCGTTTTTTTTAAAAAAAATTTTTGGATATTCCCTCGTTACTCGGAAATTATAAAAGTTACAAATTTTCCAAATTTACTTTACGATGGACTCCACTCCTTACCTGCAAAAATGGAAAACATAACCCACGCCTACACAAAGTTACAAGTTATTAAATTTTGCTTTCTTTCACTTTATTGAACTTTTGTGCTTATTTATCATACGGCAAAGAAGACCGAATGTTTACAACCATTTTGTACACTCCTTAAATGAAGATATATTATCGGTGTAAAAATGGACTAATTTTAAAACGGTCTAATTTTTTCTTAATAATACCAGCGATATGGATATCAAACAAAAGAACTTGGAGAGTAGAATGCGAAAAACGTAGTGGTGGGTATGCGAGATTCGCCCGCAGTCGAATAAAACTTTCTTACGTGTTTTTTTTTTTAGATCTTTAATTTCGTTGTTCGAATCAAAGAAGAATCGGGAAAAATAATTCCGAACGTCCGGCAATCTACTGTTAAACGTAGAGCCTGTCGAGACCACCCGGACTGATTAAATATTATCCATCACTAGTGAATATTTACTATTGATAAATTCTTCATATTTCACATACGTTTTTTGATCGGAAATATCAATCTACTGACAATAGAGCAATATGGCTGAATAGGCTTAAGACTTTTTAAAATTCGTAAATAGCAATTAGATTTAAAATCAAAAGTTTAGTCTATGATTAATATCACCTGTGGTATAAGTTGCAAGTAAATATATAAATAAGTACAGGTACCCTAGTGGCACCTGCAGATTGGTAGCACCAGAGTTGATTTCTACAACATTTTTTTCACTTATACCAGGAAAACATCTAAAGCATCTAAGATTGCAATCTCCCATAATAAATACCCATTGATGGGTGCAAAAAAATTTGCTCACTCAAGGCCCTCCTCTTCTTATTTCTTATATCTCTTTCCTTTTGCCCACTCAAGGCCCTCCTCTTCTTACTTCCTAAATCTTTTTCGATTTTCACATTTAAGATCTCCCTCCTTTTAATTCTTTTATCCTTCCTTTCCTTTTGCGCACCCAAGTCCCTCCTCCTCTTACTTCTTATATCTTTTTCGATTTGCACGCTCAAGCTCCTCCTCTTCTTACCTCTTATATCGCTCTCCATTTTCACACTCAACTTCTTCTTGTTTTTAATTCTTTTATCTCTTTTCTTTTGCTTATTGCTTTCATCACTTAAGTTCCTTTCTCTCCTTCTGCGTATTCAAGGCCAGTTATTTACTCTTTGCCATCTATGTTCTCCTTGCATTTATTCCCGCGAGATGATCATTCTTATCTTCTTTCTCTATCTCTCTCTCTCTCTCTCTCTCTCTCTCTCTCTCTCTCTGTCTATTTCTTCCCCCTTTGCAATTCCCCCCCAAGATCATCATTCTTGCTCTCTTTCTCTCCCCCCTCTCTCTCTCTCACTCTATCTCTCTCTCTCTCTCTCTCTCTCTCTCTCTCTCTTTCTCACTTTTATGTATCATAATTATTCCTGGCATTTATTTTTTCTTTGCATTTCTTACCCCAAGGCTACCATTCTTTTTTCTCTCTCTCTCTCTCTCGCTCTCTTACATTTTCATATCGTACTTGTTCCGCCTCGTTAATTTCGCTGCTCTTCATCTTATCTCGCATAATTTTAGTATGTTGCTCTGTTACCCTTACACTGCCGCTCACGCCATTCTTTTCCGCTCAACTATGTTGCTCGGCGATCTTTCTTTTCTCTTTGTCTCTCTCTCCGCCAGTTTACTTCTTTCCCTGTCTGTCTTTCTTCCTTTTTCTAATTTTACCAAAATGTTTTGAAACCGACTGAAGAATTAAACGATGATTAAATATTAATTCAAAAAAAAAAAAAAGATGAAAGCCACGGGGCAGTTCACCTTTCTTGTTCATAGATTTATGACTTCATTTTTTATGTTTACAAAGCTTTGTCGATAACATCATCGACATTATCATTAGGAAAAATGCTCTTACTGTTTATGTTTTCATTATAAACACATTTTCACTTAGGGTTGGTTTAGCGGAGATTTTTCATCATGCCTAGAAACAAGCAACACCAGAATGACTGCAAATAAACAAATGACGCCATAATAAACAAACATTTACTTTTTTGTGTGTGTCCCTAAGCACAAGAACCTATGCTACGTTCCTCATTCGATTTGCAGCGATTGGAAACAAGCATTAAGTGTGCAAAGCTTTCAAAATATATGATTAATAAGAGATCCTCAAAAAGAATTCCTCATCAAGCCGTGCAGTCATTTGTTAGTTCAGCTTCCGTAAGATGAATTCTTTCGAATGATACTAAAAATAAATGCAAATTCCTTTCACGTCGAACAGAACCGAAACCTCTCATTCTTTCTCTCTCTCTTAAAAATCAAAGGAAAGATTGATATATATATAGATAATAAGTAAAGGTCATCGAAAGTCCAGAATTTCAGTTTCAAAATTGAAAGGACAATCCGAGAGAGGAAATTGAGCGGATAGAATTTTTCCAAACACATTCACACTGAAGAGAAACGACACCTTTGCAGTTCATAGGACATCTAAGATTTAGTTAGAAAATTTTTAAAATAGGGTTAGCGGAAAAAGTCACACCTACATTTTGCAATATCTTGTCCAAGCATATTGCGAGAAAAGCTTTCTTATCGATTTTCAAACACTACAATAATTTTTAAATGAAAACAATTGAGAATACAGGGTATAATCTACCCCTATAGAGCGTAGGGTACTCAAGATTCTCTTCGAAAGCGTTATTCCCTTTAATTTTCTTCTTTTTTTTTTTTCTTTTTGAAATTAAACAAGGAAGAATATGAAAAAGAAGAAAAAATGAAATACCAAAAGAAAATTATAATGTCACAGAAAGTTAGCATCAGTGTTTCCCAAACCAATATGTGTAGGATCGCAGTTACATTTGTTGTTTAGGGAGGAAAAATCTTTTCAAAAAAATTTATAAACAAAAGAAACGCATAAGAAAATTATACTCGGTTGCGATCGAACCCCATTACACCCATCGCTGTTGTCTTATCAAAGAAAGAATGTAAAAAAAGAACAAAGAACAAAGTGTGAATACTGCATAATATTGGATGGTCTTGACTGATTTTGTTTCCATATTTGTAGAAATTTATATCGTATTCTTATGGTGGTTTATGAGCAACGAGCAAAAGGCACGAAAAACAAAGGTGTTCTCCGTTTTGGTTTTATGTAGACGTGTCGGCGTTGCAGGCGTGTCAGTTGATCCTTTTAGTTCGTGTTCCAATTCTTTTGCAAATTCTTAGGCGACATCTTCATTTTTCCGAACGGGAGAATCCGCGGATACTACATAGTTGAGTAGACGGATGGATGGACAGACAAGCAGACGGACGTCTTAAATCGAGTCAGAATTTGCTGCTGACCGAGAATATGTATACTTTGTGGGATCTTTGAAGCTTGCTTCTGGGCGGTGCAAGCGTTTCGACAAAATAAATATACCTCTCATCCCTCGGTGATGTGTACAAAAGCGAACGCTGTTAAAACTAAGGTCGATACATTGCTCTTATGATAACAATTTATAACATTAACTAAGTTACAAATAGTGAACAGATGATATTGGCTAACTACAATATAGGATTAAGAACATGCATGATGATCGGTGTATAATGTGGGTTTTGGAGAAAAAATATTGAAAGATTTTTATTACTAAATGGTTCTTGCTGTCACTTATTGCGAAGCAGTATATATATAGTATGATATAGTATAATATATATAGTGAGTATATATATCTAGCTAATTGGGGTTAAGCATGTCTATTATTTGGCCCCTACCCTACATAGAGTCTCTTGTGAAAGCTATGCTTTTGTATGGCAACAAAATATAATTTATGGCACTTTTTTCACAAAAATAAATAAAACATTTTTTTAAATGAAGAAGCGGTATGGGGTCTCGTCTGTCTATAATATTTTTGCTTGTTTCATTTTGCTCCGTTCGCTCTATAAAGTTTTGGCAATTCTGGCTTCAAATAAAAAGAAAGAAAAAATTATGTCAATGACATTTTATGTCAAAGGCATGAAGGGCAGTGTTTATATGTAAATATAGTTGTGTGTAGAGGGAAAGTCCACAAACAAATTGTATACTAAAATTCATTTTTGATATACAAAATATAAGTGTCACTGTTATTGTTATTATTATTATTACTATTACTACCACTACAACTACTACTACTACTACTACTACTACTACTATTATTATTGTTACCCTTTGAAGAGTCCAAGCACCATTAAATCTCTATTTAATAATGGCTTGCGGGTGAAGTAGAAATATATTTCTAAATATTATACACATATATATGTACATATATGTCATGCAATACATAACTCAATAAGTCCCCGGTTTTAACACATATATGTTACGACGGTTAAAACTGAAAAATCCAAGCAACATTAAGTCTCTATTTAATAATGGCTTGCCTGGAAGTAGTAATATATTTATAAATACTGTACACATATTTATGTGCCATATAACACATTACTCAATAAGTCTCCGGTTCAACATATATATGGTACGTTACGGTTAACGGTGTGTACTTTACGTTCGGAAACTACGGAGTGAAAATGTAGGGGAGGCAAACGGTGCAATTTTTTTTCTGCCGCAGACTATTTAGCGTAGCAACCTCACGATATATAACCTCCGGGATAGAGAGAAGATAAGCCAATTTCCGTCTAATATGCCGAGGCAAATACGTATTAGTAGCGTAGATCATTCTGAGACCACTCCCAAATCTACCGGATAGTATGTCCACATGCCTACCAAAAGAGAGAACCTCATCAATCAAGACACTCGGACAGTTATGACACCAGACACATTCAATTTCAACGTTCCCAAGATGAAAACTAAAGTCCAAGGAAACTGACTGACAGAACAAAACATAATCACTTTAGTCTTTGAAGGATTTCGGAAGGTAAGCAGACTTTGAAAAATCCACAGCGACAAACATCCCAAGCAGTCATCTCTCACATCGCTCAAGTACCTCATTCAATATACGATCAACAACAACAATAAAACATGAACAATAAAAACATCAACACATGCAAGGCACTCATATATAGAATAAACAATAGAAACCCAAAAACCAATCCCTGTGCAATCCCATATTGCGGAATATTTAGTTCCATTTATGACTCTTTCAAATATATGACATAGGGAGGACACGCATTTTAAGGAGAATTAATTTGACTCGATAATGCGATATCGATATATTATAGATATCAGTTAAAAATTTTTCCGGAAGACTGAAGTGGTTGAAAAGCTCATTGCCATGCCTACTGACTTGGCTGAGTTTCGTGAAAATAAAGTTTCCAGAAGAAAGGCTAGAAATATTGAAGTTTATTTATCCTAAAGAACACGGGAAAGAGGACGCCTAAGACACATCTTTGTTTCTCTAGCAAAAAGGAGGACTAACAGTAACAATCCATTTTCCTAAGGTAAAGCAAGGAGACTAATCCGCATTCCCAAGTTGCTTGTGAAGTGATTCTATTGATTCAGTTTAAAACCCTTAACCATAAGACAAAGCCAAAGGTTGTTACGATCAGATAATCGCTTTATTAGTGAAGGTAGCAGCATCTTCCACTTCTTTTGTGGATGGCATTCATTTTAAAATTTGGCTCTCGAATTACATACACATAAACATGACTTGAACTCATATTACTACAATTGACTCTACGTGCAGTTATAAACAGAGGAACGAGGAAACAAAAAAAAAACAATTAAGAAAATTATCTTCGGTTGTAACCGAATCTTTTACACCCATCACCATTCTCCTAAAAAAGATAAAAAAGTAAAATAACTAGATTTTTATGCTCTATAATATGGAGCGGGCGCGGCTGATTTTTCTATTTTCAAAATACAAGTTTTTATTACATAGGCGTGTGGGCGTTGTAGGCGTGTCCTCTGAAAAGTTCACTAACGGGAGAATGTTTACCACAGATACGGCAAAGTTGAGCAGACGGACATATGGACAGATGGACATGTTTAGGTGCATTCCAAATTGGAAACTGGTCAAGAAACTGTATATTTTATGGGTTCTTTGAAACTCATTTCTGCACCTTATATTGGAACAAAAATTATCTGATATCGTGTAATAGTGGGTAGGTGTGGTCAACCTTTTTCCGTTTTTGTACAGGAAGTACAACAAAGCCAATAAAATATGCTTTCAAATTTTTGTACATTCAAATGCTATAATTTATGAGCAGTGAGCAAAAAATCAATTTTTTTTAAGATGTTCTCAATTCACGTAGCGCTGTGAGCGTGCACTTCGTCCGATTTGAACGATTTTCCATACCAATGCGTACGCAAGAACTTGCAATGTTTCTGGCTGATTTGAACGGTATAGCTTCATATAAAGAATGTTTACAACAAGCATTAAGCAGGCGGACGGACGGACATGCTTAAATCGATTTAAAATTGGGATGTTGATTATGTGTGCGCTCTCTGAAGCTTCTTCTTGTGAGTGTTGCAAACGTTTTAACAAATTGAATATACCGAAGGATAGGGGATATAAAACTACCAATTCCTAGCAATGTGTTTTTTGTAGTATTTTGTACAAGCATGTCGCTAAGCATTTTAAATTATTAAGCGATTATTAGAGATTAGTAGCATTTAAACCGCAAAGTAGCCAATAACATGTAATTAAAATCCACCACCACTTGGTACGTATTAATCCTCTTAAGTTTTTATGTAATGGCAGAACAACACTTTTTCAATCTATACAAATGCACATGTACACATTCGTACAAACACATACATATATATATATATGTGGCATATATGAGTATATAAACGTTCGTCAACATGTAGATGCTTTAAGCGTTAGTGTAACCTTACGCTAAGAAGGAAAACGACATTTTTTTAAATATATTTAAATATTCTCTTATAGTTAAGGGATATGAATAAGATCCGGGGTGAAGGTTTTAAAATATATTTCTCTGTTTGAATGATTTTTTCCGGTTTCCTTTAACACCCAGCAAAATGCATTTGTAATGATTTCCGTTTAAATGCATTCAGATGCAAAATAAACCGACGCACATGCAAATAAATGCACACAAACACATTACCGACCGGATATTACATTTTAACTATTGTGCACACAAATAAATTTATTTATTTGTTTTTCTTTTTTTTCATTTTTTTTCTTAAATTAATTTAATTTTACTGACACTTTTTTTTTTTCATTACAAGTTTTTAAGTGCGATTTATTTTTATAAACACCAGCTAAACATGAAAGTATGTCAGCTTTGGCATTACATTTATTACAACTTTTATGGTGTTTTAGAAAATTGATATGAGTTTAATATTAATTTAGTTATGCTTGTCTGTTCGCCCGTCTGTCCGCCCTTCCGCTTGCTTTTGTAACACCCGGGGACACTAGAAAGTTGGCACACTTGCTTTTTATTGAAGTTCATATAAAAAAAAAAAAAAATACGCACAAAGTAATCACGATCTGTCCGCAGGAGCTGACTAAAAAAAATACCTTATCTTTTGTTTTCTTACACAGACAAACGTTATTTGAACTAAAACTTTAAATGTATATTTATTAAGCCACCGCCAAAAAAAAATCCGGGAAATGTTCCATTCAACGGTCTTGCTAGAACGGCATTGCCATAACTGCATTAAGTGCAAAGGTTCAGGCTTCCCTTGGTCACAAATTTTCTTGTAAGCTTTTTCAAGGTGAAATAATAAATTGCTTTTTCCACTTTTCCCCTTACGATGTTGCTCGACTCAAATATCTTTCCACGATAATGTGACTCTTCTAACCTAAACGCTTTAAGCATTTCATGGCAATTTCTTAACACCGCACTGTTCTGACTTTTGTCGATGTTCTTCTTATCGCATCAAGCCGGGAGCTGACGAAAGCAAGGCAAGTCTTTAACTGCTTTGTAGACCTTGTAGACTATCGCGACTATCAAGTCGGTGTTCGCGATGCGTTTTGATCGTACCAGGTCGTAGTTATGTTGAGGGCTCCCCCGCCGAAACCAGAATACTTTTACTGGCACTAGGATACGGGGCATTCCCATTCTCTACATCATCCACTGACTAATTTATTATATTTAAGAATAAAAAAAAAAGAATTAAGTCTTCTCCACCTCTGGAGCATTAATAGGCCTCGACTTTTGCTAATCAACTTGCAGTTGAAACTCTTATTTTCTGCTCCATACCTTTATCCAAGCTGATAGAAATATTTTTATAGAATGGACTAACTTACTGAATAACTTGGCCAGCCACTCTTCTTTTTATTTCTACTCCCATTTCTGTCCGTACTTCTATTTCTGTCTGTACTCCTATTTCTATTTCTATCTCTACTCCTACTTCTGCACTCAACGACTGCGGTGCATGTAGTGACTGCACTTCACCTGGAGACTGCGTTGCACCTTATATAGGCTTGGCTACAGAAATATAGCTACTTGGTCCAAATTTTGTAGAGTTAATTTTTATATTAAATTGCCTTTACGTGTTAATTTTCACCATAACATATTAAAATTTAGACTCATCTTTCCGATAATAGGTAAGATCCAAAAAATAGACCGACATGGTCCAAATTTGATACAATTAATTTGTTTATCTTAAATTTCTATTATGATGTGATTCTAATCATAAAGCATTGTCGTATGAACTTCAATTGCCGTTATATGAGAGCGGGTTCAATAAATTGCGCCAGCCGGTCCAAAGTTTTCATACCAATTGAGAATGCTATTATTTAGCTACTTTTGCCGACAAATTTTCGCAACTTTTGAAACGACTTTTCAAAATGCGAGGTTATATGAGCAGTGCTCGTATCGTAGTGGACCGATCCGAACCATCTTCAAAGCACCAAATTGCAATCTTTCCGACCTATAACTTGAACACAC
Source organism: Glossina austeni (assembly GCA_000688735.1). Classification (NCBI taxonomy): domain Eukaryota; kingdom Metazoa; phylum Arthropoda; class Insecta; order Diptera; family Glossinidae; genus Glossina; species Glossina austeni. Next base: position 292,464 of record KK502525.1, on the reverse strand, counting down.
GTCTATATGACCAGGCATTGAACGAACGGATAGAGAGACGGACGGACAGATAGATTGATCCTGAATGGATCAAAAGGTGGGTTTACCTTAAGCCCTTCTGTGCGTTACATACGTCCGCACAAACTTAATACACCGTGCACCACAAGTGACATGGGGTATAACAAGTGTGTGTGAGTAAATATGTTTATCACTAGGGTTTAAGCGGTCACAAAAGCAAATTATCATAAGCAATATAACAAAGGAAGGAATGCTTTTTAAATAGGCTCGTTTGCCGTTACTTTTCTTTGACACCATGACACCATGTGTCTGCTTCACGACAAGTAGCCAAAGTTGATAGTTGCGCAATTAAGTATTTATTTACACGTTCGCATATGTCGCAATAACATATAGAATTTGTCGTGAGTGACATCATATCAGTGTCTAAGAAGCGTATATAACTTTTCTATTTGCTTACATATGCTTATGTATGTATACATATATATGTATCGGTATAGGGTATATGGTATAATAATGTATTTACTTTATTGTCGTATAATTTTAATAATTTTCATAAATATTTATGACATAAAACGTATATTTACACAAAAGCACACAAATACACCCGCACACAAATATAAGCGAATAAGGATATTATACATGAATTTAAATCAACTCCATATATAGCATAGCGTAGCACTATATTTTATAGATTTCATTCAGCATTGTTGCTGTTGCTGTTCACAAATTATCCTGTTATTAATACACGGACGACTTATTCTAGTGTTCTTTATTCGAGAGTGCGAGTTTGTGTGTACCCATGTATGCATAGTGGTTGCGTGTTATTGTTATTGTTATTATTTTTATTTTTTTCTTTTTTGTTTTTTTTTTGTATTATTACGCCATAAACATGAATATCACATTTTTAATACTTTAATAAACATTTTAAGTAAACAATTTTAATAAAGTATTAAACGTGCGAATAAAAACAACAACGTTTTCAACGAATTTTCAAAGCTTTTTTTTTTTTTCAATGAGAAAAATTTCTATCAAACTATCACTTATTGAGCAAGGATTCTTATTGGAGGATAGGATACCATTTAAAGCTGTGTCCAGTGTGGTTAGACGTTTTAATTGAAAATATCCGGAAATATATTGAGTTCAGGTGACGATATTCTCCTTATAGGGCACTTAATGAAAGTTCACGTTTTTACTAAAATTGAAAGAAAATCCCGATCGGATAGGATCGCTGATCGGTCGGATGATTGAACATTAGAACTCTTAAGGTTTTGCATATGTCCCGTTATTTGTATTTCTAGCCAAAGGGATCATTTTGATCCCCTGCCATTGTCGACTGGCTACAGCCGCCAAAATTGAAAGGGCGAACCTGAAGGCTTGATCGACTACATACACACGACCATCATAGACGAGGAACTAGAATAACTTTGAAAAAAATTGTAATTTTTTTAATACTTTCCACTACATCATTATTATCTTCTTACCCTTTCATTACTATTATGATTATTATGATGACTAATTTAAGCAGAGAAATACATTCAAAGATTAAAACGTTTGAAGCACTAAAGCACTAAGATCGAAGGCTGAAGGCCCTACCGCATCTGAGATTTTCTTCTATAATTTTCGATTGTGTGAAGATACTTCCAAAAATTCTCCTTAAACTTAAATGCCGCTCCAGCTTATCTTGATCCCGATCGGTTTACTAAACAGCCCAAAATGAACGGTAAAATTTTAATCCCTATGTGACTTGCAGTTAAGTGAGAAAAATCCTTACCTTTATTAGAATAAAAAGGGAAATGAATTGGAATTAAAATTTTATAGCAAATTGTGGAAGATAGACAATCGTGACGAACGTGTTCGTCACAGATTTTCAGAAATATCTTCCAGGCATCGAAAGTTGTGGGCATAGGTATGAAGAAGTTGTTGCCCTTTTTCTAAGCTTGTTTCACTTTCTTCCATATTGCGGACGTCCAATTTTTAATCTCACCATGTCCATGTCAACTGCCAGGTTGTTTCTTACAAGCCCTACCCGTATGCCATCGGCATCCCGAAAACTAGATCAAGTAGCAAAAAAAAGTGATTATAGTTATAGGTAAAGATCCTTCGCCGTAAAAAGAACAGTCACCAAAAAATTCTGGAGTATTACACACTTTGTAACCGGTTTTTTTTTTTCAAAGATTAAAAATTAAAAAGAGGTTCAAAATGACCTACAAGGTGATTCTAGTGTTAAAGAAAACGCTTGTTGAATGTAACGTAACGTAAACTGTTCTTTGTCCCTCTGTCCTTTTGCATTCATTTATTCAACTAATTTTGGAGATGAAGTTCGTAGCGCTGAATTGTGATCTTGGAAGATCTACTTGCGAATTATTTAAAGGAATTTATATCTGCAACGTTTTAATGGTTGTTCTGCTCTTCTCACTTTGCCACTTTGTGTTCCGCCAAAAATTTCAACTTTTTTTTTTATGATGTGAATCATCGTTCAAAGACATGGAAGCGACAGCAAGTGCAACGGTTGTGTAGGTAAATTTTACCGACCGAGCACTCGCTATGCGCGACATGCATTATCTTTCGTCGAGATAATATATAGGGTTCCGAAGATTTATTTGATAAATTAATAAAATTGAAAAATTCATACTAGACGTGCTGGAATATCCATACCATTCCCCAGATTGGACACCCTTTGACTACCCTATTGATATAGCTGCCGTTCCTGTATTAAACGGAATCGATAGCGACAGACCTCGTTGCACTTAATGAGAATGTTAAGCCCATGCGCCTAGCATATTGTTTCTATTTTCTTCTTCTTCTGCGTCATCGGCAGATTTTCAACTTATTTCCCATATGACTTTTGAACTATATGGGACCTATAAAGACCAACTAGAGATTTTCAAATTTTTTCCTCGGTTTTTTTGTTCTCTTGCGGGTACGACGGCACCCCCAAGCAATCTTCCAGCTTCGATCTGCCAGGGGGAACAACTCATTACGGTGACTATGGTTGACCCAAACTTGGAAAGACCTTGTGTATGTTGAGTTGCTCGGAACTGAAAGAGCTTTGGTTGACCTAGGGAAAGACAGAGAAGCGATGCGCTCATGTAAGTGTGTTCATCTGGAACTCGGGGAATGAGTGTGCAATACCCACACCATGCCACATGTGGTTCCGTGTGGTTAAGTATTCTTAAACAGGAAGCCGCATTAAACTTCTTTACTTCCATTCCACTGATTATCTCGAGAAATTTCAATTTCCGAAGACGACGAAGCAATAGCAGCCTCAAAAAGATTTTCCAAGTCTAGGAAAAAAGTAGCAAAAAAAATAAGTAAATAAAATAATAAAAGAAAATTTCAATTCTCAGCAAAATATATTTTATTTTTATCATTTATGGGCCGGAAATATGTTGTGACTGACTTAGCACAATAGATATCTGCAGTTATTCGCTTTCTTCGTTCGAGTCATTACAATAAAATTTATTACATGTGTGTATGTGTGTGTGTGTGTGCGTGTGAGTGTGTGGGTGTGTTCATCTTACTTTCAATTATTTTCTCAATTCCTCTGACATAAATCCCAAGATATCTTATTTAATTTTTAATACATATGAAGCAAATCTATTTTGCTCAGTGAAAAAAGAAAAAAAAAAAATCTCAGATTCTTTTTTTTTTGTATGAGTTCTTTGAAATCTATCCGCATCCCTCTTAGCTTGTCACGTGAGAAGACTTACAACTGCATCACAGCTGAAAATGTGCACACATACAATGTACACAGGTTTACGTTGGGTATAGCCCAAGGTAAACTTAAGCAAACACACACACAAGCAAGCACATTAAGATACTTACACCTTTATAAAGCTTTATGCTGATGTTATCATAAAATTTTTCTGAGTACCGTAAAATCCCTTAAGTCTAGTAAATATATATCTATACTATATATACGTATATATATATGTATGTATATATATATGTATATATACATTATATAATGCAGTATTCTTATAGAAACGCATGGCATCTCTACGTCTAGACACCTATGCGTTTTTGTGTGCGTGCATAAGTATATATATATGTATGTATATATATATATATATGTATATAAATATATATATATATGCGTGCATGTGGGCATCACTTAGCATTACTAAGAAGACAATTTTTATATATATGTATTTTTATGTGTTTCCTTAATAATGAAAAATTTATCCGGTAAAAACTGAAAAAAGAGATTTATGCTGTTTGTTGTTCTATTATTAAATTTGTTTTACTTTTACGAAGATTTATAGTTAATAAGTATTTTTCATTTTCATTTTCCTTTTCCTTTCTCTTTTGTTTTTTGTTTAATAGGTGTTTAATAAAAACAACAAAAAATACATAACAATTTTCGTATGCGAAGAATTCAATGCTCTTGACGTTAAATTATTTGGGACAACAACAAACACCAGTTTAGCTGTTTACTAAATGAAACGAGGTAAGTGCAGGCGTATAAGTGATTATTAAAAATATTTATGAAGAGAATACACGGATACAACGGATCGTATAAGCATTTGGGAATAAATTGTTTTTCTTTTTTTTCTTTAATTCCCCATAAAGTGTAAGATAAACGCTTCGTTAAACGATTAAATGAAGAACTAGAGAAGAAGCACATCGGACAATATTACGTCTTTCTCTTAAACCTGTCAAACCTGTCTATTTTATAGAAGAAAGATTTGTGATGCGATTTTCAATTGACTGTACGCTTATATTGGGTTTGATGTTAAGACGGATCGTTCGATAGATGGACGATATGAGTGAGAGTCTGGTTCGAATCCATGTATAGATTTTTAATTTAGAGTAAACGGTGGACCAAGTGGGGGACCAGGTTGCACACGGATTGCGTATAGCATATACCGAGGCTGGGGCTATTTTAAATGAACCTTACCTCAGGGTATTCAAAAAAATTCAACATTCGTTGTCCGATTCCCAAATCCCTAATTCATTGCTCACTCTAAGAATACTAGTTTTGCGCTTAAGATAGACGACGAGAAACAGACCTTGGGCCGTATCCTTAAATAAATTTTTCGACTCTTGGGCATGGTGGTCGGTGTGGGCGGGTCTGCGAACGAATGGACAAAGCTTTCTAAGGTCGCATGAGGTTGCCGACTCGAAGCTGAACCTACCCCGTCCCTAAATGAATTTCTAAAGGTTACAATTGAGAGTTGATCGTCTAGTCACTTACGTCTCCCTTAATCCCTTAATCCCCTATATCTATAAGACTATTAGTTTTGAGGTTAAGAGGGCGCTTCTAATAGGCAGAGGCAGAGGTTCGTGTTCCTCTGTAGATTCCTGATTTATTGAATGGTGGAGGGAAAGAGGATGGGTTTGTGTGGGAATGCATAGAAGTTTCTAAGGTTGCCCGAGGATACCGAATAGCATATCTCGAATGTGGGGCTATCTTGACTGGATCCCTAACAGCTACAATTCAGAGTTCATCGTCTAATCGCTTACGAATTCCTTAAACATAGGCGGACGACAAAAGTCAGGGACTCTTTCACGTCCCTAACCAGATTTCTGCCTTACGGAACGAGAAGGAAGGGAAAGGAAGGGCGACGCAAGAAAGGCTTCTCAAGGCTCATGACCGAATGACCGATCTCGAAGAATCGTTAAGATGGGGCAACTTGGATTCGAGAAAGAGTTATATCGACAGACAAAAGGTGAAATTATTTTATATCATGGTCTTCAGTTCAAAAATTTATCCAAAATTATATTAACATTATGGAGTAAGGTTAGTCTAATAACCAATACCTTACACAGTAAGAAGTGGAAATTGAATCTGGTAAAAATGAACAGATAAGTTAGTAGCTCTCTCGAAGTCAAAGCTTCAGTTTGAAATTGTTTTTTATTTACTAAACTTTAGAATCCTCAATGGGTTGCTATCTCTTGAGGGAAAGCTTTATTAAGCTTGTGCAATTAAATGCAATACAAAGAAGAGCTTAGGGTAGATTCAAGATGGAGTATGCAAATGCTACACCACTTACCGTACATTATGGTATGTGAAGTTGGAGAAAGGCTCGACGTAGATGCGCCTTTTTATTGTACTAAACGTTCCAGAAAAATTTTTTGAATCGATTTTCCTTGCCTGTCCGTCATTCCATATGCCTAGCTGACGTATTAAACTTACACGTCCCAAGCTTTCGAGATATTTTAATGAAATTTCATACATAGACATGTCTTAGGCCAAAAACGACTGCTTTTCATTTGAACGGGGCACTGGATTAAAAAAGACATAGTATGAGACAAATTTGCGAATTTTAATGTTTATTAACAAGGATCGATAAGAAAAATAGTTTTTCCGCGTACTGCATGAATTGACAAAATTTGTTTCGAAGGAAAACGTGTTTTGAATTCGCTTCCATATAAATGCTCTCACAAAAGATATGTTTTCTTAGGACAGTAAAATGTAAATTTTAGTATTTTATGGTGAAAATGAGTAAAAACGCACGGTCCACCAATAAATACCCTACAACGCTTTGCTTACTGCAGTTATTTGTATGAAGACTTTTCAAAGTAAAGCTTTAAGTGGAAAGTAGTCGAAAAAAAGCCACGACCTGAACCAATTTCAATAGCGTTCGTTTTCGGGTCAAAACATGCCGGTGTAGCAAATTTCATCACAATATCTCAAAAAGTGCGGCCTATAAGTTGAACACAAGAAAACAAAATGGAAAGACAGACGGACAGACAAGCTTAGTATTACTTTGTAAATCGATCAGTATAATAAAATGTGGGTCTATGTCAAGTCTCTCTAGATGTTACATGCATCCCAGTTGACCCTAAGCCGCGCAGGGTGCAATGATTTATAAGAATAAGAAAAAAGAATGGTTTCAATAAACTTGGCCAACATCGGTTAACGTTTCAATCCTGTTCTCGTAAGAAGAAGAGCCTTTCTTTTGATAGTATTTTAACTTAACTTTTTCTTTGATCATTTCTATCTCTCTATCTCTCTCTCTCTTTCTCTCTCTTAAGAACTGTTAGCTTTCCTTTGATGAATAATATAAATCTTTTGCAGAAACGTCCTCTGTGTCAAGTAGCTGGCCATTACGTCAAAAGCACATATTTAATGCATACACTCTTCATCAATTCTGCAACTTAGCATATTTCTCATTGAAGGATAACATAAATCATGTTAGAGACAAATTGCAACAAATCTTTCAAAAAACTTTCAGCCTGATATGTATGTAACTAAATGACACTTTGTATATACGATATGATAAGTTGCTTATACCTATTTTATGGGGAAAGTGTAGTATAACTTGACCAACCTATTTACAATTTCATTTGTCAATGTCAGCAGCTATCGTTAAATCTCCTATATATCTTTTTGGCCCATATAAGAGAGAGCTAAAGTAAACCACAAAAAAAAAATATATATATATATATAACAAAAAACGGAAATGTTAAGCTGACTAATTGCCGGACATTTGTTTAAGGAAAAAAGTTAATTAAATGCTAGATTATGTGGCCAAAGAACGACCATAGCGTTAAGTATGAAAGAAAAACTCGACAGACCACAACAGAAGAAGAAAATAATTGAGAGGAGAACGCAAGGATACTCATCGGAGTTTAGCAACTTGTTTAACACAACTTTAACATGTTCGTTTACTCCTCTTCAAAATAGAATGAGCGATAAAAAAAAAGAAAAAGAAAAAGAAAAAAAAAACAAAGCAAAGATAAAAGATGTTAAATAAAGGAACAGAAAAGTAAACCATTAACAGCTCTTTGCCTTCAATTTTCTTCTTATTAGAATACATTAAGGTCCATATTGAAATTAATAACATGTTAATGTGTAGTTAATTACGAAATAAAACAAAATTGAAACGTTCAAGTCGGGCAAAGCTGATCGTTACAACCACTTTCGCCAATTACCATCGGCACCCGACACTTGTTGCTCACTTTGCGAAGGTTGACTTTTAACTGGAATCATTAACTAGATAAGTACAAAAAAAGGCAACCGACCAGGTTCATTTTGATACCCTACACATGTATACAAAAGCATGGTATGCAACACGCAGATGAATTTCGGATAGACTCACCTTTTATTATTTTATTCAGGATCACTTTCTGAATCGATCTAAGCTTCGATCTGTCCATCCGTCCGTCCGTCCGCCAATCTTGTCTTCTTGAATTAAATCTACATCCATATAAGATTTTACTTTGAAAAGTCGTCTCATGAATAATGGTAGGGTGGTGTAGAGCCCCGACTCATGTGTTCATAATTGTTTCATTCGAAAATACTAAAATTTATTCATTGATACCATGGCTACATTTCACCATTTAAATTTTTCACTCCTATTCAACTAACCTTGTGTTATCATTAAACATTTTTCGAGTAATATAAAGCAGAGCACTTTTCCATAAGAAGAGCTTTATATGTGGAACGGTCGCCAAAGTGGTCCAAAAAGTATCAATGTTTCGTGAAAGATCCCGTATACGGGATGAAATATAAAAAAGATCTAAATTTGTTGTCAAGTCAATATTACGGACCAACTCATGGTGTAAAATATTAGAAATTAGACCTTACCTTTTGGAGGGATAAACAAGATATAAGAACGGGTTCAAGAAATCACACCAATGCGATGCAATTTTTTCACATTAGTTTAGAATGTCAAAATATTGTTACTGAGCGATTTGTGTGGCTGGTTGACTTTTCAAAATTGCCATCTGTTTCCAAAGAAAGACTTTGTCGAACCAAGACGGTATACGGCGATCGGTTCGATTCTTTATATCTGCAATAGTTTTCTTCCATGTGTCGAAAAGCTTCGGTTCGTAAAAATCTCTCCATTCTATTCTCGAGATTGAACAAAAAATACGTGGACCGTACAAGAAATTAGGGAAACGGAGACCGTCTTAAATCGCTTTATGAGATCACCCTGAATCGAATAGTTTTCTTCTATACGCCGAAAAGCTTCGGTTTGTAAAAATCTCTCCATTCTATTCTCGAAATTGAACAAAATTATACGTGGATAGACCCCATACAAAAAATTAGGGAAACGGAGAGCGTCTTAAATCGCTTTATGAGATCACCCTGAATCGAATAGTTTTCTTCTATACGCCGAAAAGCTTCGGTTTGTAAAAATCTCTCCATTCTATTCTCGAAATTGAACAAAATTATACGTGGACAGACACCATACAAAAAATTAGCGAAACGGAGGCCAGTTTAAGTCGTGAGTGAACAAAATAATATGTGGAAACCAGGAAGACGGACAGCGGGTTAAATCCCTTTATGAGTTCATTCTGAATCCACTGGTATAATAAAAGTTAGGTTCATCTTAAGTCTTTCTGGATATTACATACACATTCGCACGCACTTAATATATTTTCCACTACATGTAGTGTAGGGTATGAAGGGGCAAAGATGGAGACATATCGTGAAACATGGCCTTGACCGAAATGAACGCTTTACAAATTTGAAAGCAATTATGTCAAGAATAGTAACATACCGTAGATATGTTTATTCCCTTTTTTCTCATTGCAATGAATTCAGGTTTTACGGAGTAAAGGCATAAAAAATTGAAAAATTGAATACAATTCAATGATTACACTGTTGATTAAATAATGTAAACATTAAGTTATTGACATTTTGCATTTGTAATTGACGCAAATGCACTACGAAGCTTTAAATAGAATTCATTATCAGCATACAATTATGGAAGAATTATAAATTATTCACAGCTGAATAAATTCGTAGTAAAACGTGCCGCCTCATTTTTTAAAAGTAGTGAATACCCGAAGTAGTGAAGAACCGAAGAATGCGCATTTCTGTTTATCCACCCGAACCCTTCAAGATATAGGATGCGATGCGGATTTAAACAATTTGTGTGCTATGACAGTGCGATTGATTTGAGCAACATCAGAATGTCGCACTATCATCCGCCGCTAGCTTGACAGTCGTTTGTTGGCACAAACGAAAAACTAACTGCAATTGTTCGAGTTTTTATGACAAGACTTTATTTATTTCTTTTTGTCTCCGATGCGTCAGATATGATTTTTGATATATCCAAACAAGTTGCTCGTGTATCTGAAAATATCGGACTACTATTAGAAAACAAATAAGAATATTATAGTCAAGGACAAGGATGACCATTACATACCCTACAGTACATTGTCTGACACAAGGCTTATGAGTCAATTTTCATCACCACATATTAAAATTTAGACTTTTCTGCTCTAGAAAGCATCAAGTTCCGTGAACATTCTTATTAGGCTAGGATGCAAAAAATAGACAGAGATGGTCCAAATTTGATACAGAAATCTTAAAAAATGCGGAAAAATATTTCATAAGTTTGCCCGATTGGCTCCACTAAGTCGAAATAGAGGACATTATAGTCGGGGAAGGCCGATCATTAAACACCCTGCACAATATTGTCTAACATACTTTTATTTTTGTATGAAATTTCTATTATGGGTAACAATTTTCATCATCACATATTAAAACTTAGACTTTCTTGCTTTACAAAGGATCGATTTTCGTGCAAATTCTTATTAGAATCCAATAAATGAGCCGGGATGGTCGAAATTTGGCAAAGTTAATTTTCTTATTTACTATTGTCATATAATTTTCATCATGAAGCATTGACAAGTACACCTTCTTGTTGTGTGAACTTCAGTTTTTGTTATCTGAGAGAGGATTCAGAAATAGCGCCAGCCGATCCAAAGTTTTTATATCAATATAGAATGTCGATGTACTACTACTTAGCCACTTTTGCTAAGAAATTTTGAAAATTGCAATTTTTTTCCATGTAACGACTTTTCAGGGGTTTGTCAAAAAAGTGACCGTCATTTGGTCAAAACACGTCACCGTACCAAATATCGTTAAAATATCTCAGAATTTGCGACATTGCGAACTTTAACACAACATTTATATGGATAGACATCAGATGGACATACGGACAGACAAACGTTGACCAATTCAGATAATAATTCTAAGTCTATCGGTATAATAAGAGGAGCATTTATCTCACGCCCTTCTGCGCGTTACATACGTTCGCACTAATTTATTATACTCTATACCACAAGCGTTGTAGGGTATAATAAATAAGAAAAAAAGCATGTACACAACGAGTCCAGACGCACACCCAAAACCAGTACAAACCCAAGTTGCAATTGAATCCCTAAGCCAATGCAATTATGTAAAAGCTTGGCAACCGATAACAGCAAACAACAGCAGTTAATTTTCGAATTATAGTGAGATGTTAAGCTTGCAGGTTGGTTTAAATACGCTATAAGTAAATCGTGTGTATTAAACATAGTTATCTTGATGGACTTTAAAGAGTCCGATATTGGGATTAAGTGATAGGTAGCACTTAGAAGTCTGCAAACAGCTCTGAGCGGTTTAAAAAGCTCAGAATTACATTTATATTCGCTTAGCTTAACGAAGCTAAAGTGCCTAGAGAGGCGATTAGGGACATTAAAGTTTATCTCGCCAAGTAATGCAGGCGGATCGATAATACCATTTATTAACTTATGTAAGAAAAAAATACCAAAAATATATCGACGTGTCTCAAGTGATTGTAAGGATAACAGAAACAACTTATTTTCGTAGGGAGGATTTCATCCCGGATAGAGAAAAAAACCAATTGTTTTAATTATTTTTTAATAGCTTCATTTACTCGTTAACCGAACCGTGGCAGACATTACTTTTTAAAATAAAAAGTATAGCATACTTTTTGCTATACTAATTGAGTCGAAGTGTAGCATACTTTTAAGCATTTGCTTAATTGTTTAATTGCTTTCATTATTATTAGTTATATAAAGAATTAAAATGTATTATGTAGTGCTTTACCAAATTCTATTCAAGGCCAACGGCAATGCAAGCTTAGCAGTTTCAGCAAATTTGTGACACAAAAAAATACATATTGAAAATTTTCCAATACCTACAACGGTCTGCCTATTCGTTCATATATCTTTCAAATTTGTAAGATGACAAAAATTGCTACAGAAAGAGTCAACAGAGAAGAGTCAACATACATTTTTGCTTTCAATGTCCAAGTTGAACAAGTAATTTACGTAACCTGCACAGTAATTAAGAACTAATTAAAACATATTTTATCTACGGCAGGTATCGATCGAAAATTATTACATGTTTATAGTCTTCTACAGGAGTTCGATTTGAAAATATTGACTTTTTGTAGTCATTACCATCATCATGGGGGTATACTCATTTTATCACAACGTTTGCAACGCCCAGCTGGGAGATCCCATAAATTATATATCATCTTGATTAGCATCAAATACTGAATCGATTTTAGTATGTCCTTCTGTCCGTTTGTGCAATATCTACTGTAAACATTCTCCTGATCGCAAAGATAAAGCTCGATTGTGGCAGAAAGATTGCAAGTTCTCGCAAGCAAGTTGGTTTTGAGAATGGGCCAAATTGATCGAAGGCCATGTCTACAGTGCTATCCAAAGTGAAGACACCTTTGCTTTTCTAAAGGATTTCAAAAATTGATTTTTTGGTCAGTACTCATAAACTGCAGCAGATATCTGTACAAAAATTTGAGCATATATTTTATGGACAATATTGTAGTACATCTATAACAATGAGGAAAACTGGCTGCTTCTGCCCAATAGTATAGTGTATCATAATTGTTTTTTTTCAAAACCTTTATAATGCACAGAAGCAAGCTTCAAAACTCCCATAAGGTATATAAACCGTTGGCCAGTTTCAAATTTGTAATAAACCTAAGCAAGTCCATCTGTTCATTTGTTATTCCGTCCATCTGTTCGTCTACCCAACTAGGTATTAAAGAGTGATCTGTGAGAGTTTGAAAATGGCCCAAGAAGGACAAAGAACATGGCAGTAACGCTCACAAGTCTGTACAACCAAAACTGAGAACACCTTTGCTTCCCGCGTCTTTTGCTCGTCGCTCATGAACACCAACACAAGTCTCCACAAAATTATTCTAGAAAAACGAAGAAATTCAGTCACGCCCACCCATTGCTATGGAGAATGAAAATTTGTATGTTCCCTTTGTTTGTTTGTTTGGTCTTTTTTAGATGATGGGTACGAAAGGTTCGGTCAACAGCTGTACCCTATTCTTGTAACACCGTGACGAGCAAAAAAAAAGTGAAGACGTAGAAAATTGCCGAAGCCTACTGCAGGTGTACTCAATCAATAGGTGCATTGTTTTTACCTACTGAGCGTTCACTTGAGCTACGTCCAAAGTAAACTCGGCCGCTCCGGTATTTGAATCCACGAACACTGACCTCGTGGTCGCGATTAAGAATTGAAAAATTTTTACAAATTTCGGTACGCATCCGCGTTTTTTTGTTAAGTAAAACTAGCTTCCTTATGCAATGGTTTGTTTTTTCTTTTTTAAGTGAATCAAAGAAAGGAAAGAAATCTTAAAATTACTTAAGAAATCTGTGCAAACTTTATTGTTAACCTCTGGGGTTAATACAGAATGAACCCGCGCATGTTTTCATGCATACAGACTACAACGTAAACACTTGACTTAATAATAGTAAAGTTTTGCTCATACACACACACATACATACATACATACATACATACATACATACATACATACATACATACATACATACATACATACATACATACATATGTAGTAGCTTACACGTACCTTCATTCATACGTATGCCATGCTTAAGAACCCGCCATCATTACTGGATGTTATTCTGTTTTAAAAAAGGCATTTTTTTTATTTTTTTTTTTATTTTTAATAATGTTAACCTACTTCCTTAAGTTTACCTCGGGTAGCTTGATATAAATTGTTAAAAAAAAAAAAAAAAAAAAAATAACAAAAATAAAAAAAACAAATTTTGTTTTTGGTCTCTCCGTGCTTCTGGTTGCATTTTAAATATACAAATACATATGGATGCATGTAGTTCTCATAAAAGGTTCTTCTGTTCTCTCACTCTTCACTTCAGGCGTTTTTCAAAGTAAATATTTTTATATTATTTTAACATTACTCACTTTACTTAACATTCATAAATTGCTTACGAAACTTATTGAAATTTGAATGTGTGTATATACTGTGTGTGTAGTATATTTATATATGTGTGTGTGTGTGTGTAACTTTTTGGCCTGACTAACTTCGGCGTATTATTCTCCTATATCTCGTCATATGAAAGTGTATACACAATGTAAGTATGTTCCCGTACTTTTGTATATACTTTGTTGGTGTAGTCATTCATGGTTTATACAATGCATTTATACATCAACTTACACTTGCAAAAATTAATTAGTAACATTGCTAATCGGCAAACATTTAAATTCGATCCCTAGTTTTTTGTTATGGTCTTGAGGATGGCCTTGAACATGACTGTGGCGTCAAAGAAAATGCGGGCTTCGTAAAGGCTTCATCTTGCTCGCGTCTAAATCACGTTAACGTGCCCTGTAGCTCACTTTTAAAACGATTATTTGTCTCCGTTCTTGTCATCCATTGAGTTTAAGAGGTGCCCCTGTTCTGCGCTATTCAGAACTCATTCATGATTGTTTCTGTATAATCGGGAGCTATGTCTTTTCTTTTTTCAAGTAAATTCAAGTAAATTAGTTAATATCAAAATATCGTTCTCCCGAACGGCAGCCTTCAAATGATATACAAAAGAAACGCTGCACTTTTCGTTACACTTAAAATATTTGCTTACTTCTCTGCACACCTTGCGCTTTTCCTTACGGCGCATTGATTATAGTCAACCGTATCACGAGCAGGTCTCACTTTGTTCCTCACAACAGGCCTATCGCGACAGCTTATTTTTTTATCCACAGTTCGAAAATTTCTACGAAAACATAGGCGGAGAACTAGCAGCCCCTTAACTAGTGAACTAATTTTAAGGGTCTTTACAGCTTTCTGATGTATTGGTCCAAAGTAAGATGTTAGAAACAATCGCTAATGTTGCTTTCTAATCCTCCTTAAAGCTCATAAATGAAAGAAACGTTGCACTTTTCGTTACATCCCTGTATCTTGACTTAGTTGCTCATTTGACTAAGGCTAGGGGCACGCTTGTACTGTTTGAAAATTTCGTTTTTGCGAATTACATCACAAGCAGACCATGGCCAGCCCCGTTTTAAAGGTATTTCGATTATCTTAAAATCGAAACGTAGTACAAAAATATTTGAATTGAGATGCTCTGACTTAGCAGGCAGAGCAGTAAAACAATTTTGCTGATGTTTTTTACATTGCTGCTAAAGGCGAGATGCCGCTTGGATCGTTACGGAAAATTTCTTTTAAAACTGTACGGCATTTTACTACAAGGATAAGACAACTTTCTTCCAATTTGAGACATTAGCTCTCTAGCATGCCGAACATAAGCAACACGCTGTCTTTTGACTTTTCATAACAAGGTGAACAGCTTTCTGTAATCACATCTAATGAAAATGATATGCGTGAATAAAAGATACCAGTGGCACTGGAGTATGCAACATACAGGTGAAGGATAGCGTCTGGAAAATCCAGTTGAAAGGATAAAACGTCCAAAAAAAACAAAAATTATTCCAAATGTCAATCTTGTTGAAGAACTTCACGGTGCGGATCTCTGACTCGTAGTGCATTTAAAGAAATGTCAAGCAAATAAGTTTTGAAAATTACTATTAAGGTCAAGGACTGCACCATCACCACATTAAATATAAGCACATGACTTTTTTTCAAATCGGCTGGGAATCGAATTTTCTAGTTCACTAACACAAGTCTCTACCTTAACAGCCGCGCATCCTCACACGTTTGGAAGACATGGTCTGTCTTATTAGGGACGAGAACGTATCACCTTAAGTACAAGCACGCTTCAGTTCACTAACACAAGTCGCTAACTTAGCAGCCAAGGATCCTCGCAAGTTTGGGGGAGATGGGTTATCTCACCAGAGACAACGACATACCACATTAAGTACAAGCATATGACTCTTTGTAATTGGCTAAGAATCGAACCCTTTAGTTCACTAACCAAGCCTCTAACTTAACAACCAAGCATCCTCGCAAGTTTAGAGGAGATGGTTTATCTCATGAGGGACAATCATATACCACATTGAGTGCAAGCATATGACTCTTTGTAAGTGGCTAAGAATACGAACCCTTTAGTTCACTAACCAAGCCTCTAACTTAACAACCAAGCATCCTCGCAAGTTTGGAGGAGATGGTTTATCTCATTAGGGACAATTACACACAGATAGTTTTTTCGAACCCTCTAGTTCGCTAACGCAGACCTCTACCTTAACAGCATCAACAAGCATCTTCGCAAATTTGGAAGACATGGTCTGCATTGTGCTCATTTAAGAATAATTAAGACATTTTTACTAACTTTTTTTTTGTGAGTATTTTATACAATATTTACGCTACCAACAGGATGTTATAAAATATATACATACATATATATATACGTACATATATATATATACATATATTTATATGCATGCACATATGTGTGAGTATGCATTTGAGTGAGAGTTTCTGTGCTTGATTTAACTTTACACCACCACAAGTTATTAAATTTTTTTTGCTACGCTTAAGTGTTTTTGTGGTAATACAACATATGTGTGGCTTGAAATAAAATTACTTAAGTGATTTTTGACTTTACAACTCACGCAGGCAGATATACAAATGTTTACACATATAGATGCGACTGCATATGACTGCATACTACTTACTGCATACTACTCCATACATATGAACATATGTGTGCATAGAGCTGATGCGCATCAGTACTTTAACAAGACTAAAGAGTTAAAGATAAGCTACAAAGTCAATTAACAAAAGCTGTAAGCTTTAAGGACATTTTCTTTCTTGGCAAAGAGGACCTAAGAAGAATAAGAAGAACATGAAGATTTTTCTATATCTAAATAATGGCTTATCTGCAGATTTTCTTAGACATTCTCTTTTATTGGTCCGTTGTCGGCATAGCATTGCGTATGTATGCAGCTATGTATGTATTGCTAAGGTACATAAGTTGGGTAGTTGGGTATGCTTATTAAATCATATGTAGTTGAAATTCTCCTGGCAGATGGACAGACAAAAACGAACAAAACATACCGCTTACATACTTACACATACGACTGCATACATGCAATTGTGCAATTGTCTACGAGTCATCTTTCCTTTGCAAGTTTCTTGCTTGCTTGCTGACTTGGTTGCAACAAATGCTTGCTACACGTGTATGCGTATGTATGTGCAATTGTTAAAGTATTTCTTTCTTTTCGAATAACTCTACGTTACTTAGAAATGGAATATAAATTATAACATTTTTTCTTGTTGTTGTTGTTGTTGTTGTTGTTGTTGTTGTTGTTGTTGCTATTTTTTCATTTTAATATTTCTATTAAATTTTCCGGTTGTAACTGTTACTGTTCTTGTTGTTCTTGCTGTTATTGTTACAATAAAAATTCTCATATTTCATAGGAAAAATGTTTCATATGAAAGCATACTTTACTGTGTTTTGCTATTCATTCACAATTTGGAAACTCTTCAATCTCCTTTTGATGGGAAGAGTTTAAAATGAAAATAAAAAAAAATAAAAAAATAAAAAAATAAAAATTCTAGTCTATGCCTGCAAACCTGGACCCGTCTAAATGTATGAATGAATTGAGGGCAAAATATGCCGCATATTTACACAATTCACAATTTCATACAAACATGCATACGAACAGATATATTTATATACAAAAGATGAAATTTCTCTTTCAAGCGCTTTTAATACTTTTTTCTTGAATAAAAAAAAAAGCAAAGCAATATTAATTTTCCTTTTTGGTAGGCATTTCGAAGGCCTTGTGGCACCCATGTAAAGAATATACATCTCTTCTCTCATGTTTTCCAACATTACGGAAAGCATCGTCTTATCGATCTTCGTTTCGAATAATTCGTTGATTTCTCTGGCTGCAAAGTAAGTTGTGCTGCCTTGCTCCAATCATACGTTGCGCACCTTCGAATTTCTCTTAAACGAACATCTCGTGGTTAGATAGATGGATGAACATTTCGTGGGAAAGGTATTTAACTGAATGCCTACATTCTGCTATTTCTCTCAGTTTTAGTAACCAAACATCCCGGAGTAGCTAAGAAAGAACGATAGAAAGAGAGAGGGAGACCGACACTTAGATAGATGGAAAGAGAGCGACACAGAAAAAAAAGAGAGAGACAGAGAAAGATGAGAGAAATAGACAAGGAGATAGATAGAGAGAGAGAGAAATAGATGGGGTAGAGGCAAAGGGAGAGAGAGAGAGAGAGATCATTGTTGTGCGAAAGAAGGAGGGAGAGAGAAATAAAAGTGGGAGAAAGAGAGAGAAAGACAGAGAAATAAAGATGGAGAGACAGAGAGAGAAAGGAGAGAAATATAGACAGGGAGACAGATAGAGAGAAAGGAGCAAGAGAGATACGCAGAGAAAAATAGAAAGGGAGAGAATGAGAGAGAGATCATTATTGTGTGAAAGAAAGAGGGAGAAAGAAATAGAATTGGCAGAAAGAGAGAGAAAGACAGAGAAATAAAGCTAGAGAGACAGAGAGAGAAAGGAGAGAGAAATAGACAGGAAGAGAGTAAGACATCATTGTTGAGGGGAAAGAGAGGGAAAGACGGAGAAATGAAGATAGAGAGAGAGAGAGAGAGAGAGAGAGATCATTGTTGTGTGAAAGAAGGAGGGAGAGAGAAATAAAAGTGGGAGAAAGAGAGAGAAAGAGAAAGACCGAGAAATAAAGATAGAGAGACAGAGAGAGAAAGGAGAGAGAAATAGACAGGAAGAGAGTAAGACATCATTGTTGAGGGGAAAGACAGGGAAAGACGGAGAAATGAAGATAGAGAGAGAGAGAGAGAGAAATAGACAGGAAGAGAGTAAGACATCACTGTTGTGTGAAAGAAAGAGGGAGAGAGGGATAGAAGTGGGAGAAAGAGAGAGAAAGCGGACGAGAAAGAGGGGGGAAGACGGAGAAATAAAGATAGAGAGAGAAAGNCAGACTTAAGTCTGCAGACAGCGTTGTAATTTCTTTTGCCGCTCGTCCTGTCCATTCTGCTTCTTTTTTTCTTTTTTTGTATAAATCCTTAAGTTCTCCTTCAATAATACCTCGACGGGAAATATTCCTACCAAGATCGCTGTCATAGTAGGCTGATATTATTATCAGAGTGGAAGCAGCTTCTGTTGTCCACGGAAGATCTTTACTTTCTTATACTTTCGCTACCCAAAAAAATGGGTGCGGTATAAATAAAAATTATTTGCGCTTATACTACGCTTTATATAGGTTTTTGTCTTGGTTGATGTTTGACATAATTTTGCACAGAGTGATTTTGTGGTTAACAATGCTTTATTCAAACCCTTCTTAACGTTTGTCCGTCTATCTGTCTGTCTGTTTGTGTGTCTGGCTGTCCGCTTAATATTTGTTGTAAACATTCTTCTGGTCGCAAAAGTCAAGCTATTGGCTTCAAAACTTGGAGGTTCCTTCGCGAAGATTAATACTGAAAATGGGAAAAATTGAACAAAGAATATGCCCACGTATTCCAATGACATTTTTATGCAAGTTTTCGTATGAAGTTTTACATTCTTCTCTGTCTACTACAGTCATCACCTTATACTCTACAATTTTTTTTTGCTTTTCTCTTGTCAAAACTATGGACTTCGCTTGCTTGCAAATGTTTTATCCGTAGGCTGTTTGCCTATTAGACCTGCTTTTGCGACGTATTTCCTCCTGAAATCTATAGGCTCAAGCATTTGCAGTTGAGGCACCAAACACGGAAGCATATTGACATCATCCCCAAGATTTGTCATGATGAAGATATCACTACGTTCGTTACGAGTTTCGAAATCGTTATAGATTTTTTCACACCAAATTGCCGGCGGTAGTATACTGGCCGTTAGTATATAATTCTCTTTTATCGTAATTCCCACACGCTGTAATTCTTGTTTTTCCTGTTTTGATGTTTAACTTTCCTCAATTTTGAAATGTTTCGAAGGGTTTAAGACTGTTGAAGACTCTTGAAGACTATTGAAGACTGTTTAATAAAATAATATATCGCCCCGCAATCCTTTACAAAGAAATGTTTAGCATTAGCATTAATTCCTATCGTTTCATATTTCAGTTCATTCCGCAATTCCATTCATTTTATAAACGAAACGAAATTCTTTCATGCCATACGTAGTAGGCTTTGTCAAGCAGGAGGCAAAAGTTCATCTCTTTCAGTATTTTGAATATTTTTCTATGGAAAAGTTCGACTAGTTTAACTTAAAAGTTATTGAATTCATTCGGGAAAATAGATGAAAACATCTGCAAATTAACTAACTTTGAGTAAAGTATTGCACTTCGGTCATATAAGCCACAAATTTATTGGCTTAGTCCAACTTTACTCAAAAAAAAAAAAAAAAAAAAAAAAAAAAATTAACTAACTTTTGTAAATGGCTTGCAACCTCAAGCGTTGCTTCACTTCTTCGAATACACTTTGACTGCAAGCATTTTTTTTTTTAAATTTGACCAATCAAAAAATCGAAAGAGAGTGTCACCAGCAGCCAGGGTGGTCATCTTATGGCTTCACCGACTGACTGGCTACACCAGCTGCCACGAAGTGTGGTCTACCGTCCAGAGGCTTGAACCCGCGAACATCGGTTTGGTTTTACGGCTCCTACTTACTCGGCTAGACGGCAGCCAACATTTTAGCTGCCGAAAAATTCTACAAATCCAAAAACTTAGAAAATTTCATAAAAATCCAAAAACTTGGAAAATTTCATAAAAATTAAAAAACTTAGAAAATTTNTATATTAAGAAGGGACTTTCGTCAGGAATTTTGTTCGCCTACTCGATTAACACGTATATTTCCGATGAAAACGACATGTCCGTCACTTCTTCCCTTTATTAGTATGTCACGTTTTATAGGAGAATACGCTGCATGTTCGCTACATGAAAAGGTCGCGACCGGCATAAGATATTGCTGCGTAGCTCGTTCGTCCCTTTCTTTGCTTTTCTATTCTCAAATACAATACAGTAACGAATTTTAGTGAACTAATTAAGGATAATGAAGTTTTATCTAAGATTTCCTGTCTATACTTCACCATCCATGTACGTGCGGAAACTCGAATAGGAATTGCAACGATTTTGATGATTTTTGAAAGAAATCCTGAAATCAATTTGGGAGAAAAAATGTAAACCTATCCGCAAACAGTTTCCGAAAATGTTGAAAATACTTGCCTTAATAACTTTTCATTGCAGACTTCTTACCACAAAACACAACACAACAGCTCGCTTACAATTAATAAACGAACTCAATAATCCTATGGTTTTGGGCGATGAGTATCAAAGGTTCATCTCAAACTGAATTTTACAATTTTGATACCCATCATCGAAGGCTGAGGGGTATAATGATTTTGTCAAAACATTTGCAACCCCCAGAAGGAAGTATCAGAGACCCCATAAAGTCTACATATTCTCGATCAGCGTCAAACCCTAAATCGTTTTAAGAATGTCCGTCTGTCCGTCCGACCGTCTGTGTAATGTGAGTTGGAGACATTCTCGTGGCCTCAAAAATGAAGCTATCGATTTCAAATTTGACGGAAACAGTGGAAAGGAAATCGGTTGAAGGACATGCCTAGAGTATCATATAAACTGAGAACATCTATGTTTTTCAAAAGGAATAAAAAATTTGTTTTTCGCTCATTACTCACAAAATATAGGAAATAAATGTACGAAAATTTAATCCCATATGCGCATATTTATCGCATATTCTATGGGCGATGCTGTAGCATTTGCATACAAAAATGGCAAAAAATTGACCACGCCTACTCCGTATTATAGTGTATTAAACTTTAATTATTTTTTCAATACCTTTATAACGCGCAGCAACGAGCTCCAAAAACCCCTTAAAGTGTTTAAATTCCTGGCCAGTTTGAAATATTGGAAGCGCCTAAACATGTCCGCTTGTTCGTCTGTCCATTTGTCTCTTTGCGCAACTTTACAGTATCTGTGGTAAACATTCTCTCGTTAGCGAAATTGAAGAAATCGCCTACAGATTTGCTAAAGAATTTGGAACTGACCTAAAATTTTCGAAGGACACGCCCACGCCTAAATTTTTTCTTTTACTTCTTTCGCCTTTTTTTTTTTGGATAAACTGTGATGGGTATAAAAAAGATTCGGTGCCGACCGATTTGAATTTTCTTACTTGTTATTTATTCAATTTTTCAATTGCTTTCAAAGTGAATTTAATGAAATGAAAAAAAAAAAAATCCTTTTTTTTTAAATAATTTATTATTATCAGATTCGTTTTAAATCTTATTGAACTTTAGGCAAGAGAGAAATTTATGCCATATTTGCCTAACTTATAAAGGCTTTGCCGAAATTGAAAAATATCTCTTAACGAAACACAACATATTGCTTAGGCTTAGGTATCATAAAGGCAGGTAAAGAATTTTTGAATAAAATGAGGTTAAGGTTCGGAAATTGTAAAGAAAAATTTTTAAAAAGTAAAAACAAGTAAGGAAATTAAATTCGGTCGGGATCAAATTGTTTATACCCATCACCGTTGTCCTAAAATAGTCGAAAGAAGTAAAAGAACCAATTCCTCATGCTCTATAAGATGGAGTGGGCGGAGGTCTGGCATATCTGGTGTCAATCCCTAGCGCGGTAACGCAGACTTTAAGTATGATTGGCGTGTGGTCGATGGGTCAAAGCATAACACTTACTAGCCAGGCCATAGTTGAAACCTTTCTCTCTCTGTCTTTCCCCATTTCTTAATTCCTGGCCATTACTCTCTATGCATATGTGTACGGGATGTCCTCTCAAGTAAGTGGTCATGAAAAAAGAAAGAAAAAGATTTACGATTGCATTCGTTAAGGTTTAACTTGCGACCGTCAGTGTTGTTGTAATTAATGTATAATGTCAAGTCATAAAGAGACACACACACACACACACACGAACGTGGTTGTAATAGATTGCCTTTAAATATTATGAAAATGATAGATGTGAAATTGTGAGGCAACCGCTTTTAGCGCATTACAGACAGAGTAATAAATTAACCA
>KK502525.1:250538-264579 GCA_000688735.1 Glossina austeni | reverse complement strand
TGCCGAAAAATTCTACAAATCCAAAAACTTAGAAAATTTCATAAAAATCCAAAAACTTGGAAAATTTCATAAAAATTAAAAAACTTAGAAAATTTTCCATAAAAATCCAAAAACTTCGAAAATTTCATAAAAATCAAAAAACTTAGAAATTTTTCCATTAAAATCCAAAAATTTAGAAAATTTCATTAAAATCCAAAAGCTTAGAAAATTTAATTAAAATTCAAAAGCTTAGAAAATTTTCCATAAAAATCCAAAAACTTAGAAAATTTCATGAAAATTCAAAAACTTAGAAATTTTTCCATAAAAATCCAAAAACTTTTAAGAAAATTTCATGAAAATCCAAAAACTTAGAAAATTTCATGAAAATTGAAAAACGTAAAAAATTTTCCATAAAAATCGAAAAACTTAGAAAATTTCATAAAAAATCAAAAACTTAGAAATTTTGCCATAAACAACCAAAAGGTTAAAAAAATTTCATGGAAATCCAAAAACTTAGAAAATTTCATGAAAATTGAAAAACTTAGAAAATTTTCCATAAAAATCCAAAAACTTAGAAAATTTCATAAAAATCCAAAAACTTGGAAATTTTTCCATAAAAATCCAAAAACTTAGAAAATTTCTTAAAAATCCAAAAACGCAATTGTCGAAATCTGAAAGTGACTAATATTTTCTCTGTAAAATTTTTCTTGAAAAAATCTTTTCAAAAACTTGACAAATGATTCTCGCAGATTCCCCTTAGACGCTTAGCCCTTAAATGCATATTTTGGCCAATTGTCTACAGTCCAGTTTTACTTTTCTAAATTAGTTTATAGTGAAAGTAAATGGACTTGAAATGTAGACAATTAGCAACAAAACGCTTTTAAGGGCTTCAGAGTTATAATTACCAATATCGGCAATAGCATGGCTTCCCTCCCACATTAGCGTCGTGGAAAGTGTATTAAATGGCAGGTTGCTTGATGTCTTGTTATATATCATTAGTAACCTGCCAGGAAATCTCTAAACGACGGGTTGTTTGATGTTTTGTTACATATCTGCCCGGGAATCTCCGGACCTGATCGGCATTTGCGATATATTTACGTTTTTATTATAGAATATTTTAAGTTCTTTAGGTTTCGTTGAGAAAGGAAGAATGGAAGCGTTTTGTTACGGTATCCCTTCAGATTTCTTAAGGAATCTTTTTGCAAATGCCTTCCAAAATTGCTGATGTTTGCCGACGATCATCAAGAAGTCAGAATAGTCTGTGGGGTAGCTGGGAATATGTGCATATTTGACGCCAGAGATGTATAGACTACTAAGCTTCGAACGAATCTTGGCGGCTTGGGTAAAGATTGTTATTGTTAGTGTTGCGTTTGATGTTCGATTATCCTATGTCCGTCCCGTGGCTCTACTTACTATTGAAAAGATTATTCGATATCCACTATGGCCCAGATAGCTTTAGATTCCGCACTAATTTAACTGAAGGACATAAAACCGGGAGTTTAGATAAGCCTCGGCAAAGCCGTGTAGATAAAAGCCACGGCTGCTTAAATCCAAGTGCGGTTTGCTCCTGCTTGGCCGTAGTTACGGTGAAGCCACACTCGGTCAAGGCCGAAGACTTACTATTATTCTATTTTTTTCTTTCTTTCCCCTCTCATTTCCGGCTATCATCGTTCTGCACATATAGTAGTCATCCCCTGACTGATAAATCATATGTAAAAAAAAAAGAACAAGCGAAACTTGTCCGTGTTAATATTCTTATCCGTCTACTGAAGAACATCCTAAGACTCTTACTTTGCCGAAAGCCATCTGCTGACAGCAAAATTGATGTAAATGTGCAGAGAGTCTTCTTAAGAAGTTAGTTGACCTGAAGGGATCAAGATCATGTGAAATAAATAAGTTACTGAAAAGGACGCGTAAGCAGAAAGATTGCTTTTCTGAACAGGACAGAGAAAAAGCGTATTTTACATAGCGTAGCGTACATTAGTGCTGAACATCATATACGTTAGTTATTCCAACTATCCAAAGAAGTCATACAACTGTCCGTCCGTGTTGCATAGTCCAAAGTGAAAATTAAACGGCTGCTAGCAATTCGCTCTTAAGCACTGCGCTAACAAGTCATACGTTCACCGCACACTTTTTAAATTTGTAAGCGTGTGAATAAAATTTATCTGCTCAAGGCTCACTGCATTATTATCTTTTGCCAAACGGTACAATTATTTGCCTTGAAGTCTCGACTATTGATGAGATTTTTCAACATAATCGAAGTAAATGCTTAATGCTTCCTCAACAGATATTAATCACGTCTATGCTTCCAAGTGAGTTTTACTTTCATTTTCATTTGACAAGAGATTCTTGAAAGCTTCTCATAAATAATTTTCTTAAGTTCATTTTTCATTTTTAACAAAATTTTAATTGAATAATTCTTGTTCTTCTTCCTTTAATTCCAATCTTTTGCTCTCATTTTGAATTAAATTTTTGAGGTTTTAATAAAAGCTTGTGTGCTTGGTTTGGTTTTCTCTCGAATTATTATTATCATCATATTTTAATTTTTTTTTTTTTTTGCACCACTTTTCTATTATATTTACTGTCGTTTGTTGTCTTTTTTTTTTTTTATTATTGGTTTCCTTTCGGTATTTCCACAACATTTCCCATATTATCATAAAGTTACACTCCACAGGTATTTGCGTATGTGTGTTCACAACATGCATGCATTCAATGCGAATTAATAATTGTGAATTTTTTATTATAGGTTTCCACAAAAATCCATAAGTGTGTGGGAGGTTCGATAAAATAACGAACATTCATTATAGAAGCACTTATTTATGTACCAGCGATGGCTAAACTCTTTCAAAATCGTGGGCCATAGTAAAGCTATGTACTATGGTATAAAAATATTTGATATGAGTGGTTGGGGGAACTTACAACTACGAAGCATTAATCGGGGAGCTTACGACCGAAAAGCACTAATCGGGGAACTTATAACCGAGAAGCATTCATCGGGGAACTTATAACCGAGTAACATTATTTGGGCGACTTATAACCGAAAAGCATTAATCGGAGAACTGATAGTCGAGAAGCATTAGGCGGGGAACTTATAGTTGATTTGCATTAATCATGGAACTTACAACCGAAAAGCAATAATTGAGGAACCGATAACCGAAAGGCATTAATCGGGGAATATAAAACCGAGAAGCATTAATCGGGGGACTTACAACCGAGAAGCATTCATCGGGGAACTTATAACCGAGTAACATTATTTGGGCGACTTATAGCCGAAAAGCATTAATCGAAGAACCTACACTCGGGAAACTCCGGGGGACTTATAGCCGAAAAGCATTACTCGGGGAACTTACAACCAAAAACGATTAATCGGGAAACTTATAGTCGAGACGCATTAGTCGAAGAACTTATATTTGGGAAACCCCGGGATACTTATAGCCGAAAAGCATTAATCGGGGAACTTATAGTCGAGAAGCATTGGGCGGGGAACTTATAGTTGAGAAGCATTAGTCGGGGGATGTATGACCGGAAAGCATTAATCGTGGGATTTATAACCGAAAAGCGTTACTCATGGAACTTACAACCGAAAAGCAATAATTGAGGAACCGATAACCGAAACGCATTAATCGGGGAATATAAAACCGAGAAGCATTAATGGAGGGACTTATAACCGGAAAGCATTACTCGGGAAACTTACAACCGAGAAGCGTTAATCGGTGGATTTATAACCGAAAAGCATTAATCGGGAGATTTATAACCGAAAAGCATTAATCATGGAACTTACAACCGAAAAGCAATAATCGAGGAACCGATAACCGAAAGGCATTAATCATGGAACTTACAACCGAAAAGCAATAATCGAGGAACCGATAACCGAAAGGCATTAATCGGGGAACATATAACCAAGAAGCATTAATCGGGGGACTTACAACCGAAAACCATTAATCACTTCATATATTTATAGGAAACCACAGACTTATAAAAGATATTTCTCTCGTTTTGAAAGTTCACGTCTTCTAAAAGATGAATTTCGTCCCTTTGAATGTTCATATCTGGATTCCTCCATTTTTTCAAAGCACCTTTTTTTAATATGGTCTGTCTCTGATGAGATATTCAATTCCTTATACGTGTGTAAACAGGATAGCGGCTATATTGGATGCATCTAATTTTTTAATTCCAGGTAGCGCTTTAAGGGTTTTAGTCTTTTTCTCATCCAAGTAATGGGTAACAGCAAATTTTTGGCTAAAAACGTCATTACGTCAACCGAGCTACTTTTTTTGCCGTAGAATATGACGAAAGGGGATAGTCGAGAGTATCGCACTTTTTTATCGTCCTTCTCCAAAAATACTTTTACGCGGTTGATCCAGTTTCCGTAAAAGTTAACGCGACTCGTCATCAATATAATGGTTGTACGATCCCCTTCACACCTACTATCCTGAATTCTCTGGTTGGAATAAATTCCAAAAAACCTGTTCTTGTGATCGGAGATCCTTCTGTGTTGAGCAAATAGTTACAGTTTCTACAGTCCCACCGAGAAATACCGTTAAAAATTAATGCGCAAGGCCGAAAGGAGTTTTCGTTTTCCACTGGTCCGTAGATGGACTTGGGGTCTCTTCTTTAAACCAGGACTTCACACTTATGCGGAGCGTTGCAAAGTGTTCCTCTTGTTCTCGATTAACGTCAGGCAGTTTGATAAACGTATAGCCACCAATTTCCACGTCAAGTTGGATGGGCTTTTCCAGCTTTACCAAACCTATTTTATAAATCTCCTTTACTTCGGGTTTCTTTGTCATAATAACAGGTCTTTTATCCGCGCTTACTGCGGCTCTCCATGATGTAACTCGATCTCCCAACGTCTTTTCTTCCAGATTAAAACCAAGTACGCAATATATCCTGGATTCTCTTCCATGGGAAAAATCGGGTGCCCAGCTTGTTATAATGATGTCTTTGCTGTGAATGCCCCCCACCACCTGGTGATGTATCCCATTAGCTTCACTTGCTTGCATCGTAGCATGCGGGGGAAACAACAAAGCGTGGCCTTAGGCTAGGCATGCTCGATCAACAAATGGTGTGCCTTTATTTATTGTAGCTGGGACCACACGGCAATCGTAGCTAATTGATGCTCTGCCGTACTCCAAATTGAACCCGGGCGTGGCGACATGAAAGTCACACTTCACTTATCTAGTAGATAATAGTCATAACACGCTGTGTGAAAAAGAATTACTGTAAAGTAGAAGGCAAGCGCATAGTAAGCTTTTTACGAATAAAAACAAATAGCGAGAATTGAAGACTTCATGTTCTTGGATCCTGTGTAAAAGACTGACCGAAAGAATGATGCGATCAAAACTGCCCAATTGAGAAGAGTTAACGGTTAACGGGAACAAGACGAGTTGATTTCCAGCACCTCATTGTTCAGTTCACGTCACTTTGCGTCCCGCATGCTGTATTACCTGTGAATCCAAAGTCCAGTAATTCAATCAAAGGGCAGACCCATGTCAGCGAACAACGATATAAAAAATCCTTGCTCAGTAACAAAGCTTTTCCTCACCAGCACTTTTATCAGCAAACGCAAGAGGAAACGAATTGTTTGAAAAAGTGTTTAAAATTCCAACAAAAGGAAACCTTTAAATGGTACATAAGGTTAAGATTTCTTTTTGATGAGGTGAGGGGAGCCTTTCGTATCACTACGAATTTATGCTTTCATATTTCAAGGGAACATTTTTATTCGCGTGGACTAGAACAGACTACCAACTCACGAAATTATTCGACAGCTAGAAAAAAGTGATTTTTTTTCTCATACTTTTTAGACTTGGTCCACATTGACTTTTATTATTCACAGGCCTGAGAAGGTGGGCTATGGCCAAGCACTTGGCTAATGCTATAAATCTTTAAAATTTCGTGTTAGTTTAACTATTTTCAGGGATCTTTCTCGCGGGCCGCTTTTTGGCCATCCACGATGAATCGCTTTTTTGCCCATTATTCCATGGTAACTAATTTACTTTACATTTCGTTTAATTTATATATGTTATAATTGCTTTACAAAATTTCGTTACTCGTCTTCCAAATAATAATTTCATATATTTTCCATTTGGTGGTTTTTTTTTAAAAACAATTTAACTTTAACGGCGTAACTTATACACATATAGAGACTACGTGGTACGTGATTTGTAAAAAACGTTATGTTCCGCTTCATTGACAAAATTTAATTTAATGCTTTCATGCTTTCAATATTATTGAATGGTTGTGCACACTGTCATCTCGTGGATTTTTTTAAACACTTATCATCTGTTTTAGTATAAAGAAAGGAAAATATTTTAAAGTGCGGCCATAGCCGACTATTAAACACCCTACTTCGGCACTTCGTTTATTCAAAACAACTCCGTACAAGGTGATCCGAACCGAATCATTTTTAATAGTGTTCGTCCTTGGGTGCATTGAATGGTGCACCGTGAAAAATTATGGCTTCGACACAAGCAGACAGGCAGACCGACAAGCTTAGAAAATGACTTTGAGTCGTTCACTATGAAAAAAGTTGAGTCTATCTCAAGTCCTGGGTGTTGCATACATCCGTACAAACTTAGTATACCTTCGTACCACTGATGATGTAGGGTGTAACGAGGATAAGTTTTTAATAAATTGGGATGAAACCTGTGCTTTACTTAAGGTGACTTTAGACTATTTGCCAGCTGTCACGCGTTTAAAAAAAAAATACTTCCATAGAATAACGCAGAAGTTACCGGCAACGTTTAGCATAGGAAGTCCCTGACACGTCCACATAACATAACATAATTTTTCCTACATCCGGGAATGAGAGACTTCCCACCCCTTAAAACTTTGGACCAAAAAATTTCGCATAAACATTTTACGTTTTATGTCTTGATTGGTAACTTAATGATTGGATCTTAGAAATCTACAATTAACACAACCGGAGTTTGAGTTCCACTTTGTCGGTAATAAAGTTTTTCATCTTCCAAATTGAAACACGCCATGCTTGTGTGCACTCATGATAAGAGGACATAGATAGCTTTCATGCATCACTTTTACGTTGGCATTCCCGTATTAGGATCGCGAGTCAAGCAGGGATTTAATGCGGAATGAAAATGAGTTAAAAGAGAGCTGCAAGCGAGTGAAAATCGATTGGGATGCAAATGGGACGCAACTCGAAAGCTGGTTAAAAGAGCCTCGTACGCGAGCTGAAGGAGAGCACATCTCGAAAACGAGTCGAAAGCCAGTTAAATGCGTATCGAACTCATGTCCAACCTGTGTCGAACTTGTGTCCAACCTGTGACGAACTCGTATCCAACCTGTTTCAAGTGCCAGTCAAACTCGTATCGAAAAGGATTTCTAAATCGAATGCGTGACGAACGCGAAAGAAAAGCGATTGAAGCTGCAGGTAGCCGAAAACAAGCCAAGAGTGACTGAAAGGCAAGCTAAAGTCAATTTAAAGGCGACTTGAAAGAAAGTTTCAAAAGGGAGTGTCGAATACAAGTCGAAAGCGAACCGAAAGTGAGTCGAACGATGCGAGTCGAACGCAACTTGGATGAAAGATGGAATTGGAAGAAACCCAAGACAAAGTTTAAAGTTCGATCTATCCATTATTGGTCCACCCTGAGCAGAAGCAGTAAATGTGAAGCCCTAAATTAGAGGTCTGTGAGGACAGCCCTCATGGCTGTGATTCTCAGCTGTAGTTGAAGCAATAAAATCGAATTTGAATTCGAATCAAAAATGTCGTTAAAGAGAAACCCTCATTATGATTCTTGGCATGGACTCAATAGGGGGCTTAATTCACTGCCATGTCTTTAAAGTCATTGCGACATTATTTGCCTAACTACACAAAGGAAATTCTCAGCTCTTTAAAGATAATGGTTATTAAAATTTCATCTAAAATCCTACTATGATAACAGTCGTCTGTCATTTTAACAACAAGAATGTTTTGTTTGTTCTTTTCTTTTCTTTTCTTTTCTTTTCTTTTCTTTTCTCTTTTCTTCTTTTTTTTTTGTTTTGACGCTTTTATGCTTTCCCTCATAATTCACTCGGTATATAAACAAACATAACACTAAATTAAGTGCTTACATCCTGCCGTCGTCTTCATTATATCAAGAGCATATATGCATATATGAAAGTATGTATATGTGTATGTGCTTATGCCTATTAACTTTTGAGCATATATATGTATATGTTGTTTACCCTTTAAAAGCCATGTTATTAGTCTTCACTAACAACAATAACTGTTGCATAAAGTTATTGTTATACCACGAAGATCGTAAATTCTTAGGCGGAACCTGATGTTGATGCTCTAGTATTTATCATATCCGCTGATAAATGGTAAGCAACACATACAATGACTTGCCTAAGCGTAACTATTCAAGTTAACAAAGAGTACAAAAAGTACGGATTTACGAGTCTATACAGACAATCTACTACAATAAGACAGTTAAATATGTATAAACTTTAAACTAAAAAGTATTGAGCCTTTAAAAATTCAAACAAAACTTTTCTATTTGTCTATATACACTTACATCGATTGGTTTGGTCATTTAAAGCGATATTTCGTCTAACCAGCATAACCTATAACGGGTTCCTAGGTTTAGTGTTACAAAAGTTCTAAGAAAAGACTTTCATAAGTTCCTCTTAAAATTGACTCAATAGAAGCTGCAAACAAATGATATGATTAGGTTACTATAACCTATTGGACCAGAGTTTTTAGTAAATATGATCAGAAGGCGCAGCAGATATTATTTTAAGACTCAAGTCTTCAAGCACTTACATCTAAGACTATTGGCTTTATGGGAAATTCTAAGGCACTTGAGATTTGAAGTTGAGATCCTTTGCCCCCTCGGTCTGCTCAGGGGGATTAAAAGTAGATAAGATTCACAGTTAGTTCAGCTTTTTCCTTCGTTTCTTTTGAGTCCTAGTGTAAATAATGGCAACGTAGCCTTGAGTCATGCCACAAGACCATTTCGGCTTGGGATGCATTTTGCATTTCATTAAAATATGCGAAGAAATGTAACAAGTGTAGAGCATCTTTCTCTTCACCGTTCAATCAGAAATTTCGATTACCTTTTTTTGTTAGCAAATTATTCCGAAATGGTTCGCATGTTTAACGACTAATTCTTTGATCTTATCAAGATTCCCTATATGCGAATTCTGTTCTGTTTAAGTAATCATTCGCAACGAGCCGAAGTTAATTTTCTTCAAATGGTTTGAAGCCACTCGGTGATAGATTTGTAGTTTCCAGACTGTTTGCCTAAAGAACTTGCCAAGTCTTCGCCGAAATATCCATATTTTCCGTTAGTGTTATCGTTGCCAGCAAAAAGCATTGCGACCTTTACAACTATACAAAAAAGAAAAAAAAAAGACGGGAGCAACCTCCTTTCGAAACCAACTGTTCCCAAATAATATTTCACCATTTAGCGACAGTTAAGGTCCTTGCTAAGCCCAGCATAGTCTTATTAGCTAAGGGAGAAACTTCATGGGAATGTGTCCGATGCAAAGCTAACTTTGCTTATAATCACTGTCTCAAACAAATATTTTCGTATGTATGAAAAGAGGCATAGATAAAAAAAAACAAAGTCCGTGCGGAATTCGTTAATTTAGACGAAAGCAATTCCGTTTTGGGAATGGGGCTAAAATTCTGAAAACTTTCACTCACATCACTGCGACCAAGTCACTGACACTTCAGATGGTACTCGTGGTAATTGTAGTGAAGATGCATGTAAGTTGTTCGGTTGCTTCCTTTCTAAAAAGTACGACCTGCGTGCCGCTTTGGTCCGTCAATCGTTGTCAAAAGTCTATGAAATTCTTGAAAAACGTAAGGAAAACCGGATTTTTTCCATTTCTTTTTGGGGCATGACGAATTACTCATGGATTGTATCAGAAAAAAGTCCGGGAAGAGGAAAAGAGATGGACGCAGGCTACTTGGTAAGTGTTGCGTCTTCACCAACTAAGCGAGCGCTCAACACAGCTACGACCAAATGCAAATATTACACTGCCATGAGATTTGGACCCGCGAACACGCACCGACTTGAAAGTCGCGATTTTTATCTACTCGGCTAAGCGGCAGCACTGTGGAACTATTCATGGATCCCAAAAAAAAAAAAATTATGAGCCACTTGCTTATGTATGGAAAAAAGCTCCATTATCACCTACCACACGGCAAATATACGGATTTTCCCTCCGCAAATCGCTGTTGAAATGAAATAAAATCGAGCCATAAATAGTAAATGACTGCTTATTCGCATGACAATCAACCGAAAGACAAAAATAACTATGGATACGCTACCGCTTGTTTTGCCTGCTTTTTTAAAATTTACTTTAAAAAAAAAAAGGCTTAATACTTTTTAGACATGATATAACGCCTGAAATGTGAATAGATTGAGAAAGTTTGTAAAGGTTAAAAGGAGTTCACTCTATATTCACTGTACATTGTTTAAATAAATAATGCCTTACGTCTGTGCGTAGATCGAAAATAGTTTGTTAGGTTACCTGGGCCCGGGTGTTTGTCGGTAAATATTTAAGAGATTTCTATAAAAATAAAAAAACACACAAATACTTTCTGCTTATGTAACACTTTCAACTTTTACTTGCGAAAACATAATTGTTTGTTTGGTTCTTCTTCTTCTTCTTCTCCTCTTCTTCATGTTTTTAAGCAACTTTGTATAAGGGCTCTTCTTGGTCTTGCTCTTGCTGTTGTTGTTATTATTATTATTATTTGCTGTTGTTGTTGTTGTGTTGTTGTTTTTGTTATTGTTATTGTGTTTATACTTAAAAATATCTTGGGTGTTAGTTAAGCGAATTTCTTTCAAAAAAGGCTTCGATGCTATACAAGAAGTGCTATTTTCTTCGCTTTTCCACTCTTTCTTCGTATCCTTTTTTGAAGGCTAAATAATTCCATATACATGTGTGTATATATGTGTGTATGCAAGTGTTTATAATACATAAATATTATATGCAAAAAGATCTGCTGTGTATAAATAGTACACTTGAAGATTTCGCCTTGACTTAGTTGCCGTTCTTGTTACAGCAGTAGTTGATGCCGTTGTTTGTTGTACTTTTCCACTTGAGAATTTTATTAAATGCTACTTGGCATCTTGATAAATGTTTTCGCAAACAGGATATAATAATTTCTCTCGTTCTTATTCTTATTCTTATTCTTACTCTTATTCCTCTTCTTTTATCGAAAAAGAGAAAAATCTACAAATTTTGTTATTCTGTTTGTAACAGATAGAATCAAAGCATCACAGATCGCCTAGAGGAATGAAGCATATATTATAAATAGGAAAATTCATCCGCCTTCATCCGCAGGTTCGTCTGTGTTCTTGAAAAGCTCGGGCATCAACAAAAATTTCTAACTTCTTCTCCGCTGATTGATGCTTCGCAGGGACGGATTATTCTACTTACCGCCAACCACCAACAGCAGTAGCTTTAGAATGTTTCTTTTTCTTAACAACTTCCTCTTATCTGTTATTTTTTTAACTCTTCATCTTATTATTTCCTATTATGTTAATATACTGCTCGCCAAGATAGAATAAAAGCTAAATGAGAATACGTACGATACCCGCAGGTTATTATTAATTAAGAGCAGGTGTAGATGCTAACATCGGCCAGCTTCTCGGCAGAAGCAAAGGGAACAAATCGAATGGGAGCAGAAGGGAGACTACCGAATGTGAAGAAGGAAACGGAAGGCTTTTATTCCGTCTTTAATATAGCCCCTGCTTAACAATAGCTATCTTAGCTACTCCCCGTCTTTAAGGTTTTCCTTATCTTCCCTTAATTGTAATTTAACGTCGGTCTGCAGTTTTCAACAAGTCTACCTTAGACGTCATAGAGGCGATACAGCATATGACTCTGGATACAATAACATCTTACATTTACAATGTGACAGCAAAGTGAAGAACCAATGTGATCGTTACACTAATAGGCTCTTGATTAGCATTAGACTCGGATTTGAAACATATACGTATACGTATACTTCTAAGCCCGTGGCCAAGAAAACCTTCAAGGCTCATACGAATTTTTTATTTTTTCTACCCACGCAAACAAACGAACGGCCGAGTAGGTAAGAAACGCGGCTACCTAGTCAATGTTTGCGGGCGCACTTCTCAAGGCCCCTAGGGGCCTATTTTGATCGTAGTGAAGGCATAACATTTACTTATTGGCTGCAAGCGCACTAGGCGGCGGTCGGCTTTTTCACTCGTCCTATTTCTGATCGTCGCCGTTTATTCCTACGTGTCATCGTAGAAGACATCGCCTGAGTGATTGGTAATATTAAAAAAAAGCACATAAGAAAATTGAATTCAGTCACGACTGTACCTTTTATACTATCACTGTTATCCTAAACAAGACTCAAGACTTAGTATTCTCATACTGCACAATTTTGGGTGGGCGGGGCGCAGAAAGCAAAGTTCAGGTCACTTCCGCATTCTTTTACTTTAGGCGATACTTTCCTTTTCGCTAACGGGAGAATGTTCGACGCAGATACTACACAGTCGCGCAGACAAGCAGATAGACAGATGGACAGACTCACAAGTTTAGGTGCATTCCAAATTTGAAACTGGCCAAGAATTTATATACTTTCTGGGGTTTTTGAAGCTTTCTTATGCGGGCTATAAAAGTATTGAAAAAAAAAATTGAACTTGGTACGCTATAAAATTGTGTAGGCGTGGTCAACTTTTCCCATTTTCATACAGCTTCATAAAATATGCACTACAATCTTTGTAGATTTATATGCTGTAGTTTGTGACTGATGGGTAAAAGACCGATGTTTTTACTCCTTTTTGCTGGGCAGGGGTGTTCTCAGTTTCCGCGGTACAATAGGCTTGTTCTTCGTTTGATTTGGCCCGTTTTCAATACCAATTCAATGTGCGTGCAAGAACGTCCAGTGTGCCTGCCAAATTTTAAGTCAATAGCTTCCTCTTTGCGGCAGGAGAATGTTGAGAACAGACATTAGAATAGACAGGCGGACATGCTTAAATCGATTTAGAGATGACGGATAGGCAGGAGACGTCTTAAGATGGAAAAGTTAGGGCTTTCTCACTTATCTTAACTAATACCAAAGGATCAGGACGATAACCTTTCATTTGCAAAATCAGGGAATGTTCAGTTGAGTTTATATGAACTCATATTCCAGATTATAATAAGATATCCAACCAATTCAATAATGTCTGTCCATCCCTCCATAAGAATTTTGATAGAAAATTGACGTGAAACAATTGCATAGACGAGATCTGGAAATAGGGTCCAATGCTCTCTCCTACATGCTTTCGATTGTTTAACAAATGACTTAACCTAAAAAAAAAAAAAATTTGCAAGAGACGCTTCAATTGATGTACTGTGCAATAAATGATCATCTGAAACCTTGCTTAAATACTTCTCCAATGCTTAGACCAAACACTGTTCCACTAAGGAAGGAGAGAAATCCTTCGTTTTTTTTATATACTTCCCTAAGAAGATTGGTATCTAAAATTCGTCCCGAAACGAATGCTTCTGTTGATTATTATTATTTTATTTTTATTTTTTTTGTTTTTTCATTTTGACAGAACGAAAAAACATCACAAAGTTTTTTTTATATATTTTTAGAGTTTTCGTTTGCTCTCGTTTTTGTTTTTACTTTTTTTGTTTTTTTTTTGATTTTAACATTTATTCCACAAAAATTTTTTTTCTCTTCTTCTTCTTCTTCTTACTGTAAAGTAAGTCTGTTGTGCTTTGTGCCCTTCGTTTACCACTCAAGGATAAATAAGCTGGCTCATAATTTACATTTACAACGTATGCAGTTTGTCTACAGTGTGCATATCTTTGCATAAAATTTCAAAAAACAAAACAACAAGAAAAAAAAAAAGTTGGTTTCCAAATATAGCCTTTTTTTTTTCTTCTTTTTTTTTTTTTTGAGTAGTCGTGTAACTAACTGTGAAAATATAAATCATTATCTTAAGCTATGAGAGTATTTGCACATATAAGTACAACTGTTTACCCATGTAATCTCCTATGTATGCCAGCGTGAGTAGTTGCTGCAAAAGTTGAAGAAAACAAAAAAAAAAAAAAAGGGCTTCTAAAGCCACCCTTT
>KK502525.1:214534-237363 GCA_000688735.1 Glossina austeni | reverse complement strand
CCCATATAACTTCATGGTGGAAACACATAGCTCGTTGGAATAACTTTCACAAATGTTCCCCATTCGTTAGCAAAGACCGTCGTCTAATACACTTCTTTCAAACTTTTGCGCAAATTTATGCGTGTCGTGATTGTGTTCCTTTGAAATATTATTTTCGTAAAACGAAATCCATTCTTCATGTGGTACGCACTTGAACCTAATCCCGCTTATAATTTTAAGCCATTTAAGCGAAACTTTTGAAGAACAAGAACACTCGGTATTATTTGGCTTGATCTGCCGTACATTTAATGTAAACAAATTTCGTTCTTCAATAGTAGGCATAAAAAATGTCTAACGGCTTGAAGTTATGATCCTTCACTTCACCTACCAACGTTGTTGCCCCTTAATCGTGAGCACAGAGGCGCGTGTTTGATTGCTTCCATCGCTCCACCTCTCAAAATTAAAATTGCTTTCAATCGCTTTATAATCAAAGAAGTAAGCGAAAAATCTGTGAAAAATTAAAGGCACACGCACGCAAGCACGCACGTAATAAGAAGACATACAATTGCATAACTGACTTGAGGCACATAACCAAACAAAAAAGAAAATTTATTGCTTTTGCGCTCTCCCTGTCAACCGAAATAAAACTTTGAACGAAAAATTCACTATATATGATAATTGGTAGCTCTTTGCCGTTTAATTTTCCCCCCTTCCTTTCTCACCCTAACTCTGTCACTCGGTGCACTTAGTAGGTGGTCGGTCGGTTGTGTTTTTATTTGCTCGAGCAAAATAAGGGATAAGAATGTGCCTGGTTAGCGTGATATCGCGTGCCACGCAATTGTCAAGCCAGCAAACATTGCTGGATTCATACGCGCGCACTCCTAGATACGTATGCCAGAGTAGTTGTTGTAATTGTAGGGTCAGTGCACAGCACGTTAAGTGTGGTAGACAAGTTTAACAAATTGTAAGTTTTAAATGCAAATGAATTAAACATTTTTTGTTTTTTTTGTTTTTACATAACAGCAGTGAACTTGCTTAAGCTGTTACCGGTACCATAACTGTTAGCATAGTTAAGCTCTAGGCTAGTAGCAGCAGCGGCAGCGGCAGCGGCAGCAGTTGTGTTTACGTTCACAGACATGCCATGGCAAACAGTTGATATACTCCGCGCATTATGCGTATTATAGCACATGTACGCACACACACACACATACACATACACACGCGCGCATACACATCCATATACATATGCATATGCATTTTCCACCTTGTTGTTCTTTGTTTTACGTACGGTGTTGTGTTATTACTTTTGTTCTTTGTTTTTAAAACAATTTCTTCTCTTTTTTTTTCTTTTTCTTTTTTTTGTTTTGTGGAAGGCATCTCACTCTCGTTATTATCCTTGACATTATTTTAATGGCAAATATTTGCAGAATATCACAACGAAAGCGAACAATCTTCTTACAACATATGCTAAAGGTTTTTCTTTTTATCATTGCATCAGAGCAACGCACGCATGCCAGGTAAATTAACTGTAACATAACGTATGTAACGTGTTTAAAGTGTTTACACTTGATGATCCGTAGAGATTCATGCCGCCTGATTAATTGCTTATGTCATTCACTTAAGTCGATTTACTTAAATTTATGTGTTCATCTGTCAGTTTGGTGGTTGAAGCTACCACAACTACTTGGGCTCAGGAAAAATCAGAGAACCGTTGAAAGCACAAACAGGATCAAAGACAGTGTTCATAATATCTCCCTATTTACCTGCGTTCGATCCAAGTTCGGTTGCTGGCATAATTTATTATTGGTATCACCTCAAAAGACAGGTACCGATATCCACCAACCTATCTACCTAGGACCGGCTGGCTTCTACACAGGGCTTTCTTTACCATAGTTACCACAAAAGTTTATATGTCCCCGTATAGCATTTAAGCTACTGGAGTAACCTATTCACGTACGTCCGACCTAAGTTTAATTAGTGGCTTCTATATGGAACATATAGGTACATACGTACAGGTACTGATATGTGCCAATCTATTTACCTGCGTACGATCTAAGTTTGATTAGTAGCTTCAGTTTTGGGACATCATTTGCTGCAGGTATCACCTTCAGAAATCGGTGAATAACAGATACATGCAACCTATCTACCTACGTCCGACCTAAGTTTGATTATTAGCGTCTGCGCATTGCCGCAGATATCACCTCAAAAAATTTAGGTGTATTAGGTACAGATATATATCAAACTGTGTACTTACGTCCGACCTAAGTTGGATAACTGGAGTCGATATGGCGACATACTCTGTCACAAGTACCGCATCAAAAAATAGGAACATGTCAGGTATCGATATGTACCAAGTTATCTACCTACGTCCGGCCTAATTTCGGTTACTGGCTTCCACACAGGACAAAATTTTCTGCAGGTGTAAACCGATTCTACATTGGAACGACTCAAACGTCCTACTGCATTTTATATGAATATGAGAGAATCTGTAAAACCAATAACATTTTTCGTTTGGCAAAGATTTTCTAACGTCACAGTATGATGCTCTGAGCCGAAGAAATTGACATTTATTGAAATTTACAAAAAGAAAACAAAAAAAAACTTGCGCTAAAACTACCAAACTTCAAGGAAGTGCTGAAGGAAACCGAAACTGAACTGAAGGTGTATTTCGATTGCAATTACCATAAAGTACTTAGATCTGCTTCAGGTTTCAGAAAATTGTTTTTTACTTTTCCTGGTTGAATGGCCACACAAATAATTGACAACATCGAGGCGTTACGCATGAAAAGAACAACAGTTTTGTTTTCTTCTTAAGGACTCGATGTTTCTGTTGAAGCTATTCCATGAATGACTCAGTTAAGATCTTATTCACCAAACCATAAATTTTTGTTACAATTTTTATAAATATTTCGCTTCCTACCGTTTCTCGTCTTATCCCGTTCGCCATCAAAAATAGTTTCACGAAACTTTCCCTATCGAACGGCAAACGCTTCACCAACGATAAAAAAAACACGAATCTAAGAATTTCTTTGCGATCGACAAAGAAGAAGCCGAAAATGTCTCGATTCATCCGCGAGCTTAAAATACGACTTGTTTGACAACAGAGAGAAGCTTATTAGCCTGATTAGCCATCCCCTGACTTTTATCACTTATCCACTTTTTTTGAAAACGTTTTTACTGCATTTCAATCCTTCGTACTCTTGGGATTGGGCGCGCTTAAGTGCAGTTAAATACCACAAAACACTGCAAAAGCAAATTTCCGCACTTAAAAGTGCCCATGAAATTCGCTTTCATTCTCATCATCATATCATACGAACAGCGACTTATCAAACAAGGTATCGTAAGTGCTGTTGCCTCCTTCCGTACATATTGACACATCACTCAAATACGTATACGAAATGAATTGTTTATGCAATATCGAGTTCTCTTCAGAATTTGCATGCGAATGTATGTTGCGCACAAACGTACTTGTAATTGTCGGTATGCTTTTCACATAATTAGCAAGACAAGCGAGAGAGAAACTGACATTTATTGTGAATAAATGAAAAATAGTTAAGAATTAACTTGATTATATGTATGCAGCGGCATATACATATACACATATATATATATATATATATATATATATACATGTATGCACACAAGCGACTGTAGGGAAAAGAAGTACAAAGAAAACATGGAAAACAAACGTGTCGCTAAAAGAACGCTTACAACGTACAATAAGGTTAATTGAAATAAATGAAAGACAATTATTACACTAATTACTGAATGTAACGCAGTTTTACTTACTCTACACACAACACAGATTAAGGACTCTAAGACGATCCACCTAATGCTGGAATCTCTTTAATTGCGAAAATTACCCCAACGGTCTGCAGTTGTTCACATTCATTCACTTAGATCGAGTTTGTACGAAACATGTCGTGAACATAGTCCTCCTGTGATTTCCAAAAGCCTCACAAAAAAAAAACTTCAAAATGATTTTTTTTTAATAATGTGGCGATGTAAGTGAAATATAGGGAACTTATGTGTGTTACAGGGGGTTAACATAGGTTCCTGCCATGGAGGCTTTACCCTACATTGCCCGATGGCACACGGAGTGGGAAAGCATCACTCATGCCACACAGGAAGCAGAGAGGCTCCCATGCAGTTCCAGATCATGCGCATGTGTATAACATGTCTTCCCCTCTGACGCGGGTGAGGCCTACCTAAGACCTCAAATATTTAATATTCCCTCGATTTTGGGTGCAACCGTAGCCACCACGAAACTCCCCTAAGGGCCCAGGGGTTACCAGCTGTGAAGTAGAAAACCCACACTACGTAAATTCTGCTGCAAAAACTGCAGCCAGCAGTTCCACGCAGAGGCGATCCTTTGGGCAACCTGCCCTGCAGTGCGCCAGTGGAAACTGTATAGCAGACAGGTGAGCAAGGTAGTAGGCCAACTCTCTGCCAGCTTAAAATTTTGCGCTGTCCCCAGGCAGTCGTGACTGCCCGACACCAAAACGGAGCACTATACGTCGCACACGCAACAAGGAGACCCCGGTATATGAAACGAACAGCACGTCTTCCCAGGCACTAATGGGACCTAAGAACACGACGTAGTTGCCCAACAACTGCAGTTAGTTGAATCTACCTCAAGTCTGTCTCTGCATGTTGCATACA
The DNA here is from genome assembly GCA_000688735.1 of Glossina austeni. Taxonomy (NCBI): domain Eukaryota; kingdom Metazoa; phylum Arthropoda; class Insecta; order Diptera; family Glossinidae; genus Glossina; species Glossina austeni. The sequence goes on along the minus strand of KK502525.1, from coordinate 232,722 downwards.
TCCGCACAAACTTAACAAGTGGTATAGACAGCAATGATCGAGGATCGGTAAACCCATATCCGCTTTCCTTTGCAACCAAATAACATCCAATAGTAGACAAGGGATAAGGGAGTTAAAAAATTTGGTCCACGAAAAGTATGTAATTAATGTTTATTTACATTGCGCGATTAAACTCTTTTTGTTTCAATTGGCTTGTATACCTTTTTATTATTATTATGAAAATTTCTTCAGATTAATGAAATGAAGTCTTAGACTAAAACAAAGAAAGAATTGGGCACAAGTAAGGGAGCGTACGGCTCTATTTTAGACAAAAGAGTTAAATATTGAACCTAGCAGTTTTAATGAAGTGATAGATCATATTGAGAGAGAGAGAGAGAGAGAGGGGGAGGAAGGAAGAGCGAGAAAGAAATAGTCATAGGGATACAGGGAGAGACAGAGTCAAAGGGAGACTGAGAGGAATAGAGAGCTAGGAAGTGGTGGAGAGAGAAAGAAAGAGTCAGTGGAAAACACAGAGAGAGAGAGAGACAGAGAGAGAGAGAGAGACAGAGAGAGAGAGAGAGAGAGAAAGAGAGAAAGAGAAAGAGTCATAAGAAGATAGAGAGAGAGCGAAAGAAATAGAGTTTCAAGCAGACAGAGATCGAGGGAGTGGGAAAGAGAGAGAAAGAGTCAAATGGAGACAGAGAGAGACCGAGACAGAAACTGAGGGAGAAAGTCAGGTGTTACCTTTCCTAGCTGAAGAAAACTTCTTTAAGATCCACTAGACTGTTTCAAACGTTTTCACTTTGATTTTGAGAATATTTGTTAGATATAACGGTGGAACTAGATAAGAGTTGATAGAGGAGCAGTACTGATGATAGTATTGTAGACTTGCTTCCTTAACTTTCTGTGCAACCTACCTTTGAAGATCCAAGTTTTCCATGATATTGTATACCCTTTTCAAACCCCGTTACCAATATTAAAATTCATTTTGAGATTTTTTGTATTCATTTCTTCTATCCCTTTCTTTTTATTGTCGCTTTTTTTTTAGTACAACTAATCACTCAGTGGTTGTCCCTCGTTCGCGTAATATGGTGACAATCAGAAGAAGGAGGGGAGAATGGAAAGAAATAGGTACGAGACCGAGCACATAGTATAGCTATTCTCTAAGTAAAGTCAAATGCACTTGAGATTTGAACGCGGGAACACTGACTTGGTTGTCGCGATTTTTACCAACTCGCCTGCTCATGTTAATGTTTTGCGAATTGCTCTCATTCTTTTCGCCAACCTACAGTTGGGTGCAAGAATCTGTATTTGCGGCTTTCATGCAAATTTATTTTACCCTACATATGATTATCCTAATAATATATTTATCATATGTGATGATGATGATGATGACGATGATGATGAAAATATTCACCACATGGTGAATATTGTCTTCTTGCTTATATTTAAATCATTCTTAAATAACTTTTTCATCATTCTGCAGAGACAACGAAGTAAAAAGCTGACTGCTTTCTTTTTTCCAATGCAATATATGTATGTAATGGAAATGTATTGGTGTGGAAATTGCTGTTGAAAAATATTATTACGGTTTATATTTTCCTTTTCTGCACTTCCTGTACCGCACCGTTCATGTATATGCATAAGTTATGCTCATATTTCTATTGTATAGCACTTTATAGTCAATTTAAGGCATTCATGGTCTTATGCGTTCGAATTGTTTACATACATTTTAAAGCAATTTTTCTTCTCTATGAATTCCTTTAAAGTATATGCCGAAGTACTATACATAGCTGCTTCCGTTAGATTTTAAGTCTGTCAAGTGTAACTAAGTTGGATTTGTGTTTTCTTTTATTTTTTTCTCCTCTTTTTTTTCTTTGCAATTTGTATTTATATTTTGTGCGATTTTGTTAAAATAAGCATAAAATTTTAAGTAGTTTTGAAAGCATTAAAACTCTTTATGAGAACAAGAACAAGAAAAAAAAAAAAAGAAAACAGAAACTAACTTAAAAGATTTAAAAAACTAACATTTATAAATTCTGCGCTGATTGTTGATATTTGAAAATTGTAAGATTTTCATAATATATTAATTAGTTTTAAAACAAATAAAAACACTTTAGCAGGTCAAGGCCCACCATCAAGTATCCTAGACTGCGTCGCTTGATACAATTAATGATATAATCACTTTCCAATATAAAACCTTATAGGGGAAAATGGTCGAAAAATTACTCCGATCCGAACCATTTTCAGTGATGGTTGCCCTTGGAGCGAAATAAGCCGTTATAGCAAATTTCATCAAAACATCCCCAAAATTACGGCCTCTAGGTTGAGTATAAGGAAACAATATAGGCAGCCAGATGGACAGACAAGCTAAGAGTGACTCAAGAAGTGATCGGATCGACCGGCACAATAAATACTGGGTCTACCTCAAGTTCGTCTAGTTGTAGCAAACATCTCCACAAACTTAGTACGCCTTTGCTCAACAAAAAAAAATCTCATCTTTCTTATGGCTTTTATCTAATGTTTAATGCTTTGAAATATTGGGGACAGGTCTTCAAATTATTTAATATTGGCAAAACAAGACGGATGGACGGACCGACAGGCTTAGATTAATTCAAGAAGAGGCTCTGAATCGATTTGGCATAATAAGAAGTGAGTCCACTACTACTACTACTTTTGTTTGTTGCATACATATGCACTAACTTAACACACCCTTGTCACAATGCAAATGGTGTAAGGTATTAAAAATGAAATCTTTTTGTTGTTTATGTCTGCTTTTTAACAAAACTTTTTTGCTTTCCTTTCAAGTTATTTGTATAAATTAATGCTAAAAAAGACAAAATCTTTGTGTTTTTTTTTCCCCCTTTTTCTTGTTTGGATTAAAAAATGCACTTACAAGAGGACGATATATAGCTGATGAAAAGTTACTTTAATAAAATAGTAAATAAATGAGAGAAGTATTGCGACAACAATAGCAAAGAATAAAATGGATGCTATTTAAATTACAATTCATTAAAAGAATCTTAAAAGACAATTACTTGACAACGACTTGAGTTGAAAGTTTTATTGCTTCACTACGTTTGACGACAACATTCATTCATTCAAAACGGAAAGTTTCTGATTGCAATTTCTCCCATTTCACCTTAAAACTAAAAAACATTTCATTCTCGTCTAACCTTGATATTCGCTTTGGTCTTTCACCGGCTCTGTACAACGATTTATGTCTAAGGGACATAAAAGCGATAGTGTAGCTTAGTTTAAAATAATTCACTTTATTACAACTTCATGGTAAGGACAACCATAAAAAATTCATATAACATAATGTAGTAGAAAACTTACTTCTTCTTGTTCTTCTTGTTCTTCTTGTTCTTCTTGTTCTTCGTGTTCCTGGTGTTCTTGGTGACTACTAAATCATTGTATTTATTATTTATTCTTATTCTGTGCCTGCCAGCGCCAATTTCTCATTCTCTTTCACTTTTTCTTTCTCTCTATCTCTCTTCCATTGTCTCTCTCGGTCTCTCTGTTTGCTGGATACGGCAATTAATGACCATTCCATTTCATTGTTCTCTTGTATGTGCTATATTACCATTGCAAAGTTCTGTTGTTACTTAAAGAAAGCAGTAACCATTTAATGCATTATATCAATAATTCATTTTAGACACAAAAACAGCAAAAGAGCAGTCAGCAGTCAGTGTCTTTAATAGACATTCAGTAATCTTCAGAAACATCTATCAGATAGCACTTGAAGCAGTCAACAATAAGTTTCTAAGCCAATTAAGTCATCTCCTTGTATATGCCCGTCTTTCTTTCCGGCTACCTATATAACCGGCAATCTCTCTGCTCGTTTACATATCCCTGCGTCGGACCACACTATTAAGAATTTAGTTAACACCAGCAGTACCGCATAGGCCAATATGACCGTTTTGAACTTTTACCTCCGCACGTCTATCCATCCGATTGTTTTCTGTTCGTAAAAACTTTACGATATTAAAAATTTACTTAACACTAGAACCATCGCATGGGTTACTATGATCTTTCTGAACACCTATCCATCCGATTGCCTTCCGTTCCTAAAAACCTCATAGTATTAAAAATTTACTTAACACTAGAACTACCGCAAGGATTATTATGAGCCTTTTGAACTCTTGGGCTTAAAAAATATATGACAAATTGCCTTTAGCTGACGATCACTGACCAAAGATCCAGAGAAAAGTTACATTATATTTTTTCCTCCTCTTTTGATCAAATTTCATTATCGGATAAGTTTGCTAGGTTAGTGTCACTTGCGAAGGACTGTACCAGTACAATAATACTTTCACTATTAAATTGATTACATCACTACCAGAGCATTAGATTCCTTTCCCCTTATATATATACCCTATTGATAATCTTAAAATATCTTTTCATTGTTAATCTACTATTCAGTCAGCTCTCATGGAGGTTGTTGTAATGTGTCCAGTTTTACAGTATGTTAACTGAACTATTTTTCAAATTTTCCATTCATACACAAGTGAGAACACTATAGCGGGACGCGGCCTATTAAATGCCCTGCACCACTTCGTTTAATATAGTTATACATATAACGAACTTTTCAAAATAACGCTTTATAAGAGGAGTGGTCGAAAAGATGGTCCGATGGTCCGGACCAATGGCGTTCAAAATATTTCAAATATTACGACCTCTAAGTTGAGCACAAAAAACAAGACAGACGGGCAGACAACTGGAGAGATACAAATGGTATAAAAATGGTTGCATTACTATTTTACCTTCCGGCGTGAAGCCAGCGTTTATTTTGTTGTACCTCTACTACGTTAGGCCTCTGCAATATACTGCCCTTAGCTAAAGCTTGGATTTCAACTCTGAAATCTCTTCATTATTGCAATACTTTTTTCTTAAAAATTTTCACTACCGTGGTAAATAAAACGACAATCGTGTGTTCAATGTTTACTGAAAAACGCTTTAAAGTGTCTTTAGCTTTGAAGACAATGCGAAAATCTATCTTTCATCGATTAAACGAAATCTCGAGAAACGAGAATCCATTTTCTGTTTCAAGAATTAACAAATGAGCTGCTTGTTAAGGCAAATGCAGGAAAATGAACAATCAATCGAAACCATTGACCATCAGGCGTGGATGGTAAGAAACCTGAAACTATTATGCTTCTCAAGTAATGAGTTTTTCAGATTCTTCTTAAAGGGATTATAACTCGTTTGCTATGCTATTTGTTGATATACTGCAAAAGCTAAATAAGTTATCCCAGGCTGAGAACAGACTCAAGAGCATCAAACTTTAGCGAAAACTTTTTTCTTTTTTTTATATAAGCAATCATTTAGGGGATGTCCGCTATTCATGTAATACGATGACGGTCGGAAGGAAATGTGGAAGAGAAGAAGAAACAGCCATGTGGCCGCCGCTTAGCGCAACGGTGTCCTCAACCGGCAAGTGTCAAGCCTTGACCGACCGAAGGAGCCACGACCTAAGTGAACCCTATCGCATTGCAGTTTGAACGCGCGAATGCAGACATGGTAGTCGCGATTCTTGCTTATTCGGTGAAGAATGAGAGAAGCCTCAGAGTCTTCGAACCTGCACATAATAAAATATTTAAGCAAATCATCACTAAGACTCGTGGCTCTCGGAACGGATAGTTGCTTTTTTGGAGAAGAATGAAAATTTACAGTCAACGAACGTTTGTAAGCAACTACAAAGTCCTTCTTTTTCCCCGATAACGAGTAACCTCGGTGGGGGAAAACTTGCTAACAGTCGATTATCGATGGAGGGTTTATAGCTATCGCTAAAATACTCATTCTTCTTACTATCGAATGAAATATCTTGCGATCGTGAAGTTGTCGTCGTTGACTAACGTATTCCGATTACGATCGAGCGTACTCTCGATAACGATGACTATAAACCGACTTTAGGTTTCTTAAGTACATTTGTGTTCTGCTTTACGAATGAAGTGAAGTGTTCGTAGAGGCACGACCACACCTTTTTCAAATTCTTGTTGAATAATTAACGTGTGCTGCTTTCCTCATCTTATTATCTGAAATACTTCGTTTGTACTTCAACCACGTGACATAGTATACATATAAGTAAACATCTCTTGTGTACGTGAATAAAGGATTAAAAGAGAGAGAGAGAGAGAGAGAGAGAGAGAGGGAAAAAAAAGTTTTGTATTTCAATTTTATGTCTTTTGTTTTTGTTTCGTTTTACATCGGTGATTTTCAAAGAAGAGGCGGAGGGAAAAAATGCAGACTACAGCACACCGTCTTTAATGCCCATCAAGATGACTAAATAAGAACAACAATAATAATGAAAATGAGAACAATCTAAGAATGTAGAGTAAGTAATTTAAGGAGAATAAAGTTAAGAAATCAAACAAAACGTATTAAAAGGCAACAACAGCAACAACAGCAACAACAGCAACAACAATAATAATGATAATAAGAAATAGAACGCAACACAAATACATAGAAAACTATGCCAAGATGAAATACTTCAGTCAAGGATAAAAAAAAAAAAAGAAAAAAGAAAGACATGACGAGCAACTTGTATTCTTTCTGTTTGCGTGTGGGTGTGTGGAGGTGCATGAATAAAACATTAAGAAAGGCGAAAAAAGCAAAAGCAAAAAAAAAAGAAGAAATAAAAGGATATTAATAGCAAAAGCTTACAACAACTACAGTGAAATGACAAAATGTCTGTTCGTCTATTATTTGTTAAACAAACTTTGGATAAGCAAAACGTAAGAAATGATTGCAAACGGAAACGAAGCACATATTAAAAATTGAATGGAAATAAAGGATAAAGAAGAATAAGAACAGATAACGACCCACCGATGAAAACTAATAGTGATGACGATGATGATGGAACACCTACCAGAAGAATATAACGTATCCCCGAAACCTAGTGCTTAGGAATGCATAGATTAGGGAAATGAGTCCCAAGTGCTGCTATCTATTCTCCATTCTCTCTTTTTATTGCAACTCTGAAATATTATCAGAGACACTCGACTCAAGGTGAGCGCTGGTTTTCAAGTCGACACTTTTAAATGTGTACGGGGGCACTTAGATATAAATGCTACATAAAACTTTACATGTCATGGCCGACAGCACGAGGATTGGACCAATTTACCACTCGTTGATCTTCAGCACTACATCGGTCAAAAACCTTCATCTGTTTGCTGGCTCCACAACTCTGTTGAACTGCAATCTCACACTCAGGCATTTTCATGTCCCGCCCAGCTCCCATTAGGGACAACCTCGTCCGCCGAGAAATTCCCCGAAAGACTGATCGTAAATGTCATCCCTGTACATAGCGTAGCGAAGGCTCTCTAACATCCGTGCACCAGAAAATCTCTTTTGAGACAATAGATTTTCCAATGATGGAGAACAAGATATCGATGCAACAGATACAACGATGCCTTGAGAACAGACATATTGCTCTCGAATAAATGTCCTCAGTTTCTCTAAAGGAATTTTGTCACCCAGAAATTATTGCTTTCTATAATCACATTGTAGTTGCTGTGAGGATTTAAAATCTTCGTTAGTTGTGGACCGCCGTACCCGTTACGTAGACACGCAAAACATACGACCTCTGTCCTGCATGTTATACGGTTGTGACAATTAAATCGCCATCGAGCTGGTTGCCTGAAACGCTGTTGTCGACACCATTCATGTCACACGTCTCGGTGATTTCATTGCCTATGACTGGGTTAACGGGAAACTGATGCACAATAAGAAAGGGAAAGAATCGATTTAGAGCTTTTTTTTTGGCTTAAAATCAGAGCATCCGAAGCTAGTCGGTTAAGGCGCATTAGCTTAGGCAAAGCGCATTACCGTCTCTTGGACCACTTTTAAACAAGTTTTAGGGTAGATTCAAGTAATGCTTGCTATAAAAGTAAATTTACTTCAAATACCGTTAGATTAAAAGACCTTGAGGCCGTCCATGATTTTTTAAGATTTGGGTCTCATTAGAAAATATGTATATATATATGTGTATAATTAAGTGAAAGGTTTCCACATTATTTTAATGAGTGAGGTATTGAGACAGTTACAGTTGCCTTTCGGTATCTCACCGAATTAAAATATCCTTTGCCGCAAGGAATAAAAGGCTACGCATCTCGAAAAAAAATTGTTCTTCCTTTTCGAGAATAAGGAAAGTTTTCGCACAAAGTGCTTGACCGGCACTTTCGCTCTTAATTCTTATGGCATTCAATTAAAAGCGTCGGCTACGTTACTGCAGCGTTAAGTTTTTGTCGAATTCATCTGACGCAAAGGCCCATTTCCGTAAAAGATAGAAACCCAAGATTGGAAAAGATTAAGTTTCCGCGCGTACTAATCTTCAAGCTCAGAAATTCAAATTTATAGATATATAGATATATGCAATATATGGAATTACGGTGCCCCGTAGCAAGCTTCGCCTGCATTGCTCGAGCAGAGCAACAGCTCGATTTCGTTGGGCTATATAGATGTGTATCGTGTGATTTCAACTGTGACGTACAGATTGAGACTTTTTTTTCTCAAGTTTAACTAACTAAAACTTTCCTTGCCTTAAGGAACGGTGGAACTCATCTGACTAAGGAACTTCACCTAGATTGTGAAAAATAATTTTTTCCTGTGTGAAATACTCGCCTGACAATATTCTTGAGAGTCACTTTGCTATAGTCTTTGTCTAAAATAAGCAAACGAAAGTTTCCATTTAATATTATTACACATTATGAAGAGAAGTGACGCATTTCGAGGACCCTTGTCATAGATCTTCAGCATGTTTAAAGAGCTCAACATTAAATTGCGAAAACAATAAAATATTTACTTTTCATTAAATTTTATTCACAACTACATATGCACTTTAAACGCTTTTCTATATATGCAATGTATGTACATGTATGTATATATATATGTATATATATATATATATATATATATGTATATATATATATACGTGTATGGATTATTGTTCTACGTACCTTTCACAATAGCTATTAATTAAAAGCAACTAAATTTTTAACAGAGAGATTGCGACGAATCTTGAACGCCCACCTAAAACCACCTAAAAAAACGCAGTAAATAATGATCACGATATGCAAAGGAAATCTAATAAATGGTCCTAGAAAATTACCGATCACTCTAATTTATAGTTCAAAAGCTAAGTACTTGAGTGTTTAAATAACCAATTTTCCGAATATTGTTTATCAGACGACTATTAACGCACGAGCGTATTAGTGATTGATCTCAATTTAAATCAATTAAAAGCACTGCAGAACCACAGTTAAGTTAAGTTTTCTTCTTCAAATGGACATTTCGTGCAGTAAGGAGACGAAGGGACAGACATGGTTTCAGGTTTCATGGTTTCTTCAAATGAACATTGCGTGCAATAATAGCACGAAGTGGCAGACATGGTGTTAGGTTTCTTCTTTAAACGGAGATATCGTGCAATAATAGGACGAAGGGACAGACTTGGTTTTAAGTTTTCTTCTTCAAAGGGAGGTTTCGTGCAGTAATAGGACGAAGGGACAGACTTTGTTTTATGTTTTCTTCTTCAAAGGGAGGTTTCTTACAGTAATAGGACGAAGGGACAGACATGGCTGAATGGAATTGGATTTTCAAGTTTAATGAAATGAGTAAATACTTTGTAAACTCTCTCGCTCAGTTGCTCATCTCCGACATTTACACAACCCGAATAGCATATCAAATATACTTCTATGTCCTACCGTACAGGTGGTGGTGTGTGTAAAATCAAAATCAAAAAAAAAAAAAAAGCAAAAGAAAGCAAAGTAAGCAAGAGAATGCATTAAAAATCCCGGTCATTCAGTCATTTACTGCATATGTTGCCATAGAAATGGCAAAATATGTAATTAACAATAGCATTGGCAACAGCAGCCTTAACAGCAGCAATATCAACACCAATAGCAATAAGCAACAGTTGCATAATCTGTAATTACATTGGCTTTCAGCCAATTTAAGGTACATAAGCTGTCCAAGCTCGGAAGGTATCGCTGAAATACTTGATTGAAATAACTACTGGCGGCAATGGCAGAAGTTAAATCACCCAATTTACTTACACAAATGCACAAGTATAGGCGTACGCGCACACACACACACACAGTTACCCATACACACTCTAACATAGTTACCCATATTAATAAGCAAGGAGATCGATTTACAACTATAGCAATTAAATACAATTTTGCATTATTGTGAAATGCTATTATTCCGGCCCCCCATTCTGCGGCCAAAGTCATTAAGCGCTTAGGTTAGTTATATTTGTACAATTGCCAGGAATTGTGCACTACACATGTTCGTATACACCCACACATTGTCCAGGTAGATTAATTTAGCCACAAACACCTAGCTTAGGAAAGAGTGGTTTGTGAATCGTGCGCATACATCACATGTACATGTACATATATATATATATATATACATATACATATATATATATATATATATATATACATATACATATACATATATATATTTATATATAATTTAATGCCTCCTTCTTAGCAAACTCGTATGTGTAGATAAATACTCATACTTCCCTCTTATATCTACACTTCCACACACACGTACACGCATACACACGCATAAACAGAGTTTATTGGTCACTTGCTCTAACGTTTCTGGCTCATTAGTTATGTGTGTTCATTGGAATGCACAAGTGTGTGAAGGCTTGATGTACTCGCCAACAATTTGCTCTCTCCAGCTGTTTTACAAGATTGTCGTGTGTATAATTTCCCATTTGCGGTTTGAATTGGAGAGATGTAATTGTGTTTTTCCCTAAGCTATCCTTGGCTAACCTTTACATCCTGTGATCCTTATCTACGAAACAAAATTATCAAATATTTTATTTTTAATTCTTATTTTATTCTTTTTTTTTTTTTTTTTTTTTTGTTATGAAACATTCNTTTTGTTATGAAACATTCCACACATTATTATGATAAAGCTTAGGTGGCAGGTAGCCTTTTGAAGTAAATCCATATGTGAGTAATTAGCCAGGAATTTCCAAATAATTTTTAGTTGACTGGATACATACGGATACACACTTGAGCGATACCCTATAGGTAAGACACTATGGTAGTCAAAAAGAAGCGGAGAGTGAAAGAGAGAGAGAGAGATAGGGAGTGACTGCAGCCTGGATGGAGTACGAGCACTCATTATAATTGTGACCCTACACCAATCCTAATTAAAGTATGGTCCATAGCAATAGGAATCCAAACTAGGTTCACAGATTTGATTTCTAAAGGTTCAAAAATTCCTTTCTCACATCACTTGAAACGCATCCCAGAAAGAAGTGGAGAGAGAGAGAGAGAGACAGACAGTGATTGCAGCCTGGAAATTGTATACCCGATCAAGCACTCACTACCCCCCGCTTTAACCCAACGCTAGTTAAAGTATTGTCTACAACACTACAGAACTCAACCCGGGTAGACGGACTTCTTAACTACTTGGCTATGTAGTATGATATATGATGTTAACGGTCTTCAAAGTTTTCAAAATTTCGAAGGTACGAATACAAGTTGGTTAACGGAACGCTTCATCGAACTCTTTTCATCATAACTTTTTCTCTCTCGCCAGCTGTACTGCGTTTTATGCGTTCTTGCAGGAATCAGAGAACACAGGCACTTATAGTGACTGGGCGGCCGGTAAAGGCATGCCAACCACTTACTTGCCAATTGGACACATACCTCGCAGGCTGCGGCTGCTACCTATCTTTTTCTCCACACGCTTTTTTCTGCTCGTCGTACAGAGGGCATCCTCTGAACAATTGGTGCCTATGTATATATATATATATATGTATATATGTATATATGTATATATGTATATATGTATATATATATATATAGATGCAGAATTATCAGAAAGCATAACGCAGCGGCAGCAGCAGCAGCAAAAATGGTGGGGGCCCTCCTCTAACTGCATATCATGCATGCAGCAGTCAATGGTAAAGAAACTTAGGCGATTCATCGGAAATAGTATCCTTTGGTACTACCATACCCAAGTTTTCATTCTGGTGCTTTAGTTTGGAATAGGCTTTTTTTGCGGGATCGTCTTTCAAGGCTAAGGGTTGTCCTAATACACTCATTAATTACGAATGCTTCTGCGGAAATCGTCTGATTAGGGCTGCAAGCTAAGCACAAATGTTAACGATTAGCAATATCTGCTTTACCAAAGAGGTCTCGATACTAAAAATTGATAATATATCTTGAAAGTATGAGAGGCGTCGACTGCGTCGTTGTACTCTATGCTATCATTGGACAATCTACGCTAGGGTTGCTCAGATACTTGCTAGCAATGTGGATGTCAGGTAGGTCAGGCGTGCGAACATTACGTAAGCGAAAGCCTGTTCAGGAAATTTCATGGTAATGATGGTCGTGCACGAATGTTTCAAAGGTCCAGTGCATAGATTGCTTGAGGATGGACTTTTATTGAGACCGTCAGCTTGATCTGTGGAGGAAGACCAAACTTTTAGAAAGATTTCGCCTTGGCCAGGTAACTTAGACGCATGCATACCGGCAACATCACGCTAGATTTTTGATTGTACCTCAGGTACTAAGAGGCTAGCGGTTTAAGAAAATGTACCCATTTTGGGACACAAAGTTAAGCCCACACGCAACTACTTCCGTAAGATCATACAAAACTTAAGCAACAATGAACGGCTTTTCATATGGTAAGATTCTACTGGAGCTTGCCTTTCCATGAAGGACATTTAATGCCAAGGTCCGTAGGTCCAAGGTCAAAGTTTCTTCTGTCGACATGATGCTATAAACAACCACATATTAACATCAAGCATATCCCGCTCCAGAAACTAACACCCAGAGACTAACACTCTTCCGTATACTTACTTGTATCCGCAAATGCTTTCTTGTGTCCACTAAGGGAAATCGATTATGCATCGATCGATATCGTAAAAAGTAAATCTATCTTATCTCCCTCTCAATGGTACATAAGCATCCGAGCAAACTTAATACACTCTGCAGCATAAGTGCTGCGGGATATAAACATGCATTAATCCTAATAGCTAGAAAAACGAGCTTTATTCGTATATTATTCGTATAGTCACCGACAGTCAGACGACAAGTGCTGGTGCAGGATATAAATATGCATTAGTCTCAACAGCTCAAGAAATTAACTTTGCATATATAGTACAGACGCGTAAGGTATGAAAGAAATATTTCCCCTATCCTTTCTTCCTCTCTCCTTCTCTCCTTCTCGTTCTTCCCTCCCCCGCTTTAGATTAACAAGAAAAAAAGATATGAAATTATTTCACAGATTTTATTAAAGCCTTATTTCCATGTCATCATGAAATTAACCTTAACTTGCTTTGTAAAGTAAAATAATAATAAATAAGTTGATAAAGATAAACACCGACAAAGAGAAGACAAAAAGCAAAACTATATATGAAACATTTAAATGAAAATCTAACAACAAGAAAAATTAATTGTTTTTCTGAGCTCGATAAACAACATGTTTTCAAACACAAAAGGCCCTACAAAAACGATACTTACAACTTACTACCTACCTACCTACCTACCTACGTACCTTAGCACTCAGTCAGTCTTAGGTCATTCAAATACGTTTACTAGTCAACGACAATTTTATGAGTACACAAAGCCTATGAAAGATGTAGAAAGACATACAGACGTTTACATATCTTTTTAACATTCCTATGCAATTGCATTGTATTGCATTGTTGTTGTTGTTGATGCATACATTCATTCATTCATTCATTCATTCATTCATATATATATATATATATATATATATATATATATGTATACTGCAATGTTAAAACATTGTGACATCATTTGTAAAACGAGCAGGAATTGAAAAGTGCTTGAAACAATATGGTTATGTCTGCCTGTCGGTTAATGTTTGTGCATTGTATTTATTAGTTTATGTATACGAATGCTAGTGTGTGTGTGTGTGTGTGTGTGCGTATTGTACTGATGCTTGTGCTTATGTCACGTTTAAGAACAAAAGAGGCTAGTTTTCTTTCTTCGGCTTGTATTTCATTATTATTGTGTGGTTATTGTTGTTGTTGTTGTTGTTGTTGTTGTTGTTTCAAGTAAACGCTCAACAGCATCAACATCATCAACAGCATAAACAGCAAACCATGTGACATACAACAATGGTTAATGTTACAAAAAGTGTTATAGCATAAAGAAATCGTATGCCATGCTCCAAGGCATCTAATATGTCTCTTCCATAGATTTTCTTCTTCCTTTTTCAATTTGCTTTACTTATTTTCACACCGGATCACTCGAAAATCGAAAGTAATTTGAATTTTTCATTCCATTTGTAACATTCAGGTAAACTTTCCAAATTGATTGTGATATGTTTCTGCCCGCGTCAGTCGATATCATTGACAAAACAAAATTTGAAGGTTTTTGGAGGTCATTTGGTTCCTAATTTTTTGTGGCACATATCAAGCTTTCCAATGGACCTAACTTACCATAGCAAGCATATATATAATACCTATAGGCTCGACTAAAGGGAAATTAATTTCCTAATTATTATATTTGTCCGTGTCCGTCCGTCCGTCCTTTTATTATACTTTCACTTGCAAAAGCATAAAAAACACATCAAGCACATGCTTTCACCTTAGATTCTCAAATAAAGTTTAAAAACCTGTTGATTACGCTTACAAACGCTTCTGCGTTGGCAACGACCTAAAGCTGAACAAATATTGAGAAAAAAGAAACTATTTTTGCATGTAACTGAAAACTTACGGAAGATATCCATGTACAATTTATCCCAGTTTGTTGTAAATACAGTTCGAATCGATCTAGTTAGCGTCGCCCACCGGGACACGCTGACATATGCATTTGGGTGCATAAAGCACATATAGTTAAACGTGTCTTTGCGCAGTGGTTTTTTATGTGACTCTCTCTACCTAACGCTTAAAAACAGATTTTCCCCTCGATTCTTGAACATTGCGAATAGCTTGATCAATGCAGTCATGTCCATCTGTCCATCGGTTGAAATCATGTTTAGTATCTTAAAACTGTTTACAGAAAACCCAATATGTTCTTAAATTTTTTCTTATCACTTACGGTAAATTGAAACCAAAAACCAGTTATATCGATCCAAGGAGCTCAAGCTCAAAATCCCTAATGTCTCACCTAAAAAAAAGAAAAGGGGGAAAAAAATTAAAGATTTTGCCCTTTTTTTTAAGCATATGATCACAATTTTCTCTTAATATTTTTTTCACTTTTTTTTTAAACATTTTTTTTGTTCACTTACTACACTTTACTACACCATACACCAATTGTGATACAAGCGTATATTAGGTTTGTGCGGATGTTTGCAATACAGAGAAGGACATGAGATGAACTCACCTCGATTCAGAGTTTTTTCCCGAATTAATCTAAGCTTGTCGGTCCGCCCGTCTTTCAGCCTTATTTTCCAGCATTAAATAATTTAAAGACTTGTTTTAAATATTTTAAGCCATTAAACATCCTAAAGTCTGTTAATACCCTATACCTTATAGCCTGACAAGGATACGTTGAGCTTGTGCGGATGTACGCAACACCCAAAACGACTTGAGATACACTCACCTTTGTTATACAAGTCGAGTCAGAATCACTTTCTGAAAGCTTATCCGTCCGTCTGTCCGTCTTGTTTTCTTGTGCTCAATCTGCAGGTTGCAAACTTTTGAGATATTTTGATAAAATTTGCTACATTGACACGTTCCCGCCAAGGACACGCTATTGAAAATAGCTCCGCTCGGACCACTTTTTCGATCACAAAACTCATTATGCGACGATAGTATTCCCACCTATCTTTTATTTTTAAATATTATTTAAAATCTCAGTTTCGCTTTCGTTTTCACTTCGTTTTTGCTAAACTTTCTGATTAACTTTCACTTACCTAATTACACCTTTAAGATACAAAGTTAATCTAAAAAATGCTGCCAAGTCATACATAAATGCGTACACTATATGTATATGTTGAGTAAATAAATAAATGCAAGCTAATGCTGAGCATTTAAATATTCGACCCAAGCCCTGTACAATTTATTTTCTTATTGGTTTACGTTGTGCCCTGACTACTACTGTTGCAGGAAACAGAAAACAATGAGTTTTGTTTGTAATATTATAGTAAGTGTACATTCATACATACACATATAAAATGCATATACATTTATACAGTTATGAATAAGTATAATAAACCGTACGTTTTTCAATAATATTAACATTGCTTTGTGCATATAACATAACGAATAAGACTCAGCTCTGGTTTTCCATTCAATCTTTGAATGGGCTTCCAGCAGATATATAGATAGACATTTTCTTCTTAATAGCTTTGATATATCGTATCATTACAACGTTCATTTCTCTTACGTTTTCAATATCGTTTTAAATCGACTTAGTTCAGCCTTTGTTCCTTGTAATCTAAGAAAAATGGGAAAAAATCTCTAAATTAAAAATTTCATTTATCTTACTTGGCATTTTTGAAGGTATTACCAATAATTGTACTTAAAAGGCCATATTTATATTTTCCGTTTTTTTAATTATTCATTCCTTTGACCCAAAAGCGAACATTCGTTCGTAAAAACACTGTAGTAGGCCACGGCCTACAATTAACCATTCTTGCTACAGTTATTCAAGAAATTTCAAAGCTAGACTTTGTAGAGAGAGTGATTGAAAAAGTGCTCCGATTCTAACCATCCTTGGGCCAGCACAGGCCAGTGTATAAAGTGTCAAGAAATTATCTCAAAAATTGCGGCTTGAAGGTCAAACACAGGTAAACAAACCAGACACACGAAGAGATAGACAGATGGGCACACGAGCTTAGTTATTTTGAATCGACCGGCGTAATAAAAGATGAGTCTGTGACAGACAAGTCCTTCTGAGTGTTGTCGTGTAGAATTTAAAAAGTTCAAATCTAACGCAAGTTTCTAAACCAGAGACTTTTTGACAATTTTGTGCCTTATATTTAGGAAGATCAGATCTTTGGTAATTGGCAAACGGTTCATGCACCGACTTTTTTGATTGCCATAAGTGATAAGAAAAGAGAGAGAGAGAGAGAGAGAGAGAGAGAGAGATTAAATTGGTTTTCCAAAGCGAATTTCTGACTGCCTAATCGGGATTTTAAAAGACGAAGGGACGGACAGACAAACAGATATGTCTATCTATTCAGAAATATGTTTTAATAGGAACAGCTTTCTTAATAAAAATAAAGCTTTAACGCAAAAATTGTCACTCACGTTCCCCCACTCTCTGCCACGTAAGAGATTAAAAACCAAGCAAATTTGTTCATTTTGCGATGAGTGCCTATATTAAGTTGAAGAATTTTATATAACTTATGAAGGAGAGCTGCCCACTGCAGTGTTTACATTTCGCGGTACGTTTCATTTTCAAAGAATCCTTTGTTAAAAAATGTGGTTTTTTTAGACAAATGATTAAAAATGAATCCTTGTTGTTGTGATATTGTTTATCGCTAACCACTAAATACTCTCATCTTTCTGGCAGTATATGAATTTTGAGTGAAAAGAAAAAACTGTTTTTTTTTTTTTGCGGAGGGCAGAACACTTGATGCATAGAAATGGAAACGCTGCTCAAGCAGATTAGATGTCAACTATATGGTCAAAATAACCGGTTAACGTAGGGATCAATTTTAATGGTGAATAACGAAAGCAGATGATATAACACGTCTAAGCTTAGCGTTATCTGTGGCCAAATGCTTATCATGCTAAAATATCATCTTAGCTTTCAGACGTTTCTCCCGTTAACTTTTTAAATGCTTTAAGTATTAATTATGGTAGCATAAGGATCGTGATGTTTCATTGTGTATGTACGTTATCCGCCTTACGCGTAAGGATATGGCACGTTTTCCACTTTGGCCACGTTAAGATCGGGCGAGCATATCAGATAAAAAATTAAAGCTCATCTAGCATGTGTGGGGCGAAAATTTTCTAATCTTGTTTGAAGTCTCTCGTACGCCTACTGCTAAAGGCTCAGATGCTGCTGCGCAATGCAAATATGTCCAAAGCTCGTAGTAGCCTTTAGCATCTGGGTAATGTAGACTGTGTTACGGTTATGTGTAAATATGTATTGGACACGTGGAGGACGCGCTTAAAAAGCCGAGACGTCCTATTGAAGGCATTGATGCAGCCATATATCCATCCATGTAAGTGTATATATACATATATCTATATATCCATCGATATTTCTATTCATATATATAAATATATATGTATATCCATATAT
>KK502525.1:188125-214141 GCA_000688735.1 Glossina austeni | reverse complement strand
TATATATATATATCATATATATATCATATATATATATATATATATATATATATATATATATATCTTTCAAGATCTTTAATAGGACTATGTAAATCTGAGCAGTCCGACCATATATATATATCCATTATTTAAGGCCTTTAATAGGACTGATTGGCTTTTTAAGCGCTCCCGTCGTAGTCGTCCTGGAGTTATCCACTCCATTGCAACGCAATACCGCGTTTCGTCGTCCTTTAATCCCTCTGCCCATTGCAGTCCAGAATGTACTGATAAACCAAATGCAACAATTGCTAAATGCCTGATAATGCCGAATAACCGAAAGCGTTATACTTCAAACTAGGGGGGCCAGAGGTGTTATGATGTCTAATAATTATGTCGCAAGGGCCGTGTGTATTTCTTAATGTGTGCGGGACATCAACGTCGAAGCGATGGCAACCCGAGAGATAACTAAGGCCCTACACTAAAGCATTGTGCCGACAGCAGTTACATAATAAGAGGCATTAAATAGCCTTCATTTTCCCCAGAGCGAAGAGTTTGGACCATACGCAATCTCTGATATCTGGTTCACTAGCTTTAGCATAATGCAATTTACGATTGTTTCACACGCCGGGGTTTATCGCTTGCACACCGCTCTATGAACCTAAGGGATTCGTCTAATCCAACCATATTGGTTACTGTAGACGTAGACTTCGAAAAGTATATGCTCCGCTTTGAAATTACCTACCAGGCAGTAGGTGGGTGGGTAGGCCTTTCTTATCTTTCCAGACATTTCCACTTTCAAGTCGAACGTACATAATCAATGCTTCCCTTTTTTACTCTCAATCTACTTATAACGCTCCATGATTACCACCGTACCCGCAACCATGAAATTTGTTCACCTGCAGCACCTGCTAACAACATTCGAAAATTCATCGAAAATAATTGCGAGGAGAGACATTCAAAGTTTTTCCACACACACAATGAAACATTCTTCCATACGCATGTGTATTCCCGCAATGTACAACAAAACCTAATTAGAACGCACTAAGCTTCCGAATGTAAGCAAAATCGACTTAACCGAAATACTTCCTTTATTACCATGTTACTGTTGGAACGCTTGAGCGAGAAAAGTCAGTGAATTTTCCCAAATTCATTGATTTCGTGTACAAAATATTTCTCTTCTAACTAATTATGCATAAAAACTTGACTACGTCGCGTGTCATTCGTGGCATTAAGAATTTATAACAAAATTAAATTTTTAATGCTCTCGACAGTGAGATTTTAATTTCTTGTTAGAGAAACATAAACGCAAGCAACAGTTTGCTGACAATGCTGACTACGCGCATACACCTCTAAATAATGTAATAGAATGCTTTACCGCAGAGGAATGAATGAATCCGCATTTAACTGTCAGCCCTCCAGCACTCAGTTGACAGAAAATTTTATAGTGAATTTTATGCTGATTCAGTACAAAACTCATTTCATTTTCTCTCGTGCATTCCGCAAAGACAAACAGCTAATATTGCGTTCGGACAGTCGTGGAGTGAGGAGGAAGGATTTCGAGAAATGCGATATAATTTGTTTATCAGTTTGTTGTCAATGACGATAGCTCTAGAGCATCATTGACATAAAATCAAGGCCGTCACTTTAAAGCTTTCTAAAAATTATGATTTCATTTTCAGAAAAAATATTTCAAAGAAATCTTGAATGCAAAGGCATTAGGCAATTAGCGGTCAACCGTGTGAAAAGATTTCATAACAAGGGCAGCAATACTGAGAATAATTCATCTTTGATAAACGATTAACGGCTTTAATTATAATAAACGAGACATTTGTCATTATTTTCAATCGCTGAGTACC
This sequence comes from Glossina austeni, assembly GCA_000688735.1. Lineage (NCBI taxonomy): Eukaryota > Metazoa > Arthropoda > Insecta > Diptera > Glossinidae > Glossina > Glossina austeni. The sequence goes on along the minus strand of KK502525.1, from coordinate 212,306 downwards.
TTTACATTCGAGCAAGTTATTATAATGTTTGACATATAAAAAGTCTCCGCGTTTTTTTGCCCCTAGATGGTATTGATGGCAGCCTATATATCGGGCAACACTCAGCTGATTGTCTCAAACGAACTTGTGTGCTTAGAAGTTGACATTTCAGCCTAGATTTTTTCTGAATATGATTTTCCAAATCATTGCTCCTACAAAAAGTTATAAGGATTTGAAAGTGCTTTGAATATCCGAAGAAATGCGCTATGTGATGCAAATATGCGGAAAAAAGGCCGAAAAATTTGTAAGGTGTACGATGAGAATGCTGTGAGTGAACACAGGAACCAAGGGGGGTTTGCTCGAAATTTCCTTGTCAAAGATACACTTCGCTCTGGTCGGCCCATCACTGAAATAGTCGATGAAATTTTGCATCTCGTGGAGCAAGACTGGCACGCAAACTGTCAGGAAATAGCAGAGGCACATAACCGTTCGGAATCACGTGAAAAGAGTTGGCTACAAAAAGAAGCTCGAAACCGCGGAGACTTTTTATATCACCTATTATAATAAATCATAAGATAATTGTTTTACATCTAATAAATTGTTCATCACTGCTCTCTGTGCAACGAAAAAGAAGTTAGGTTAGAACATCTTCTCCTCGCCTGATGGGAGACTAATGTTGATGTTTTTCATTTGGTGACATTGTGTCATGTAATGAAATTTCAAGATTGCAAGTGTAAAATCCAAGTTTTATGATTGCAAATTGAAAGTCATAGGCGAGGCTGAATGATGATGAAACATCTGCTAGAAAGCCTGACGAAAGCTCTTTTGATACCAGCACTAAGCTTCCCATTGTGAAGGTGAACTGGCTAACTGGTTGAGTGCAATCGTTCTTTTAGTTTCTTTGCTTAAGAGCCAAACGCCAAACTTGTGTAGTGAGCACAATGTGTCTTTATTTACGTCTCACTTGTCATTTTGTCATTAAATATTTTACTCTAAAAGCAGTCAACGCTGCAACCTTGATTTCTAATTAAATATGCCTAAGAAATAAACGTCGCCATCTTTTTCACTTAACTGAGCAAGCTAACTGTTGTTGATTCTCTGACGCACCGAAGAAGAAGAAGTATCATTGCCATCAAACATTGGTTAAAAATAAATAAAAGAAAAATAATATTTCGTTGATTCTCATTTAAATATAATTTTCTCAGAGCTTAGCGTTAAGTTGTTGACATAAACGTCAGCACAATTTTAAATAAATGGCACAGAATGACATAAAACCAACAATAAGTAAAATTTGTATTTTAATTCGTTCCGTCCAACTACGAAACGAGCTTAACAGAGACTGGCAACTAACTTTGCTAATTCTTTACGATTCTAGCCCTTAACTGGACAGAACAGAAAAGCGAGTTCGCCCATCAACTTATTGCACTCGATAGCTGTAATCGATGCTTGAATCACTTAACGTATCCTTATGCGATCGTTGCAAGATTTCGCTTACACCACTTTCCTGGGGAACAGAAGAAAAGCGCTTTAAACTATAGGTCACCCTCAGCAGAGATGAGAGCATAGAATATATCGAGTTCGTCCTTGAAGCAATTTTGGGTCTCTCTGCCTCGCAGAGGAACATATGTCATGAATGCTAAGTCGCTATGCAATGTCGCGTAAAGCATCATAGACATCATGGACCGAAGGAGACTATAGGCAGGAAGGGTATAGAAAGTGCCAGGGATATAAGGGATGATTGTAACGGTCTGAGGAGAGCCAAAAATGTGGAATCCTTCCCACATCTCACGAATTGGCTAGCCCAGCAAAGGTACGTACTTCCGTCTGATAAGTTCCCAGTCTTCCTAAAGTGGCACTTTCGAGTTGCTCTAAAATTTAATGCAGTTAATAGTTTTCTATAGATATATAGAAAGGATACAGACAGTATATGTTACCTAAAAAGTGGCTCTAGGTAGCTCCCTAGATTGTTGTTACTGTCTTCGAAATGCTTCAAACAAGCGTTCACTTCAAAGGGCATGACTTATGTGTTGGTAACTACTCTGTGCATCTGGCGACACACGCCAGTCACCACCTATGGTTTAAGACACAAATATTACCGACCATTATTCTCGATCGACTTTTCCGACCAATTGCCGCTAATTGGTGCTTTATGTTGGTATAGAAGATCAATGGACATTAAGCGACTATTATTTACAGATTTTCTTCATTAATCTTTTAACTGAATCGGCGAATTCCTCTGGTCAGACTATAGCGATAACAAACCATTTCTATGACTGCGTTCAATAAATCTGTGGTCCTATTATAGGCTCAACATGAAGACCATTGCTTACCAAAGAGGCTACCTTGGTAGAGAAGTAGGTAAGAGTTGCCACTTCCGAATCGGTGTTTGCGGGCTTAAATCTGAATGCGGTTTAGCCCTACTTGATGTGGTAGCTGCAGTGAATGCCCACTCAGTAAAAGCGTAGTATAACTTACCGGTTGGGCACACACCCAACAAACTGCAACTTCCCATCCATACTTCTTTCTGACCATCCACGTGTTTGATTCCCGGTAATTGATCATCAAGTACAAAATTACGATTACACACCATCTCTATAACTTAAATAAACGTGTCATCCCAATAATGTATTCAAGTTGAAGACCATCGTTTGCCAAGTGCTGTCCAAGTCAGTCGAATTCAGTTCGACAGCCTTGAAAGAGTGCATGCCTTCAATGACTATCCTGGTACATATTCGACGATCTTCATTTGGCCCATGCACTTGCTGTTGTGCCAATTGGCATCACCAATGCCAATCCATAGGAAGCCTTCATGTTCTACTTAAAAGCGAAGAATTCAACTTAAGATTCGTTCTAATTACCTTCCACCTAAAAGGAAAAGAGTACACGGTTATCGCTATATAAAAAGAAAAGCGAGCGTACTAACAACCATCAGCTGATGTACTCGAGTGACTTTACTTGTGTGTGTGTGCATTTCAAAAATTAAATTCGCATGCTAGAAAAGAATTGTTCCTTCCTTTATGAGACCTGCTCTGCTTGCTTCTTATTTTTCCATCTTCACGTTTTTGTTCTCCTTCTTCCTTGTTCTGTCCGCCCTCTTTTCTTTTGGTTTTTCTTTTCGTCTTCCTATTCTTCTTTCGATTTGATTTTCACTTTCTCTTTTCAATTCTTTTCTTCGCTTTCCTTTTCGTAAAAACTGTCTGTCTTCTGTCATCCTTCTTCTGACTGACTTCTTCTTCTTCATTTTCTTCTCTTTTCCTTCATAATAAGATAATACAAAAAAAAGTACAGTTTCCTTTCTTCATATTAGTAGCTTTACTCCTCTTACACTTATCCCATCATTATCACAATAGAAGAAAATTTTCTTTCATTCGTTTTTAACCGTTGACAAAATTGCATTACTTTAACTATTAAGATAAATAATAATAATAACAACACAACAACAACAACAACAACAACAACAACAGAAACAACAACAGCACAAGCAATCGTATAAGGATGAAAAATAACAACAACAAATGTCATTTTTTACGAGTTCACGAGAAAATATTGTCTTTTCGATAAAGTAAAAGATTTTCGTCGTCGCTTCACTTATACCGCATACTCATCTTTTGAGGAACCGCTTGCAATCGGCTTAAAGCGATTGTAATTGTCTAACAATAGTAATTTTATAAAAAGCTATTTATTTAGAAACTCAACTTATATAGAATTGAATGTTTCAACAACAACAAGAACAACAACAACAACAACAACAACAACAACACTAATAACAATGAAATGAACGACCAACTGAATGACTGGTTGATAGTATGAATCTATAGTTGACTGATAAAATAAGGCTTAAAGCGTTTACTATGTAAATGTACACTGCACTCGTATTGTGATGTGTGTACGAAGGCATGCATTTATACATATGTAACTATTTTATATGCAGATATCTATGCATGTGGTTGTGCATTTACTTAACTTTCAAACACAGTTTAGTTGGAGTGTGCAACACTTAAGTGCCCTGTGGCAGTAAACTTTTCATTCTGATACCGTACCATTGTGTTCTATATACTTAAACTTACATCTATGCATTTATCTATGTGTGTGTGTGTGTGTGTGTGTGTATGTGTGTGTATGTATATATATTTAAAACTTTACTACTAGTAGTGTTTGTTAAGCGAACTTATGTGCATACATACATGTAAACATATACACCCAGCAAGCATTTTTTTCATAATTTCTAAAAAAAATTTTAAAGGTATTGCGTGTAAGTGTTTGGAAAAGGGAAGGCATGTCCTTTTTCCAAAAGATCCCAATACTTCAACTTGACTAAATTTTGACCGGAATCTTTTCTTAGAAACTAAGCCAGAGGTTTCCAACTTCCTCGTTACTTTGCCTTAGGGAAAATGCTAAAAAGTTATTAATCCATCGGACACTGTGGATATGTTAAGCTTAATAACCAGAAGCCACCAGCCGTTTGTCATTAAAAATTGCTTTATTGTTTGTTCAAAATGTTTTCTTTCATGGTCCATGCACTTTTGCATGCGTTCGAAGCGTTTGCTACCTTCCGTTTGGGACCCTCTTTAAAATATCATTTTTGAATGCTTTAACGGTTTCTTCTGCCCACGAAAATCGGTGTCCGCAATAGTTGTTCTCGATACTTGGGGCCAAAACGAAGGCATCGTTAATGCCAAAAAAGGACTATGAGGAGGATGACATTTAGCATATTTTAAACGCGAACGACAGATAGCACTTGACCACACTTAGTGTTGCCAAAGTTCGAAATATAAACAGTGCCACACGCAAGTGAACTTTTTTTTTCTTACTCACGGAAACTAACAAATTTTTCATCAGAAATAAATATTTTTTGTAGTCATCACTTAGGGCTTTGAAGGTCCGCTTCCCATTTCAAGTATTGAAAGAAAATTTGACAGTTCCCTTGAAAATAGTCTGCCACTCGCAGTAACGTTAACAGTATTTTTCGATCTTTATCGACAGATTTTAGTCATTTTTTGAACGTAGTCATCGTCTGTTGGTTCGATAACCTAATTAAGCGCCTCGTATAAATTTTTTCGAAATATCTCGCTGTGTGATACCCACTACCGAGGTAAGGAGATACGGAACACCCCACAATGAAGTTTGAGGTAGTCTACAATGGATAAGTAATTCAGCACTAAATTCTTAATCGATCCAGGCCTGTCTGTCCCTGCAGTCTAGGTACCTCTCCGTATTAAGATATCACTTTTGCTTTTTAATTTGTAACCTAGATTTGGGCTTTTGCAAGCTTGTAATTATCACTTCAGCTTTTAGCGTCTTTAACTTGTTTGATTGCCCAACTCAAACGGCTGTGCGCAACTTCATTTACATATTTCCGACCGAAAAATGAAAGCCTATTCTGTCTCTCATCGCTAGAAAGATTGGCACCGTCAAGCCTTGTCGGATCTCAGCCGACAACCAAATATCTCCCCAAACCCTTTCTCCTCCTCTGATCTGCTTGGACTTAAGTTAATCTCCACATTGGGCTTTCTTTAGATAACGCCAGATCAGGACCAGATTTTGTTAAACAGTGGTGCAAAGAGCTTGACGAGCCCTAAGTTACAAAAAGACTATACATGGGCTTGGTCAGTCCAATATTTGAGTATACCTCCGTTTTGTGTCTTCTACTTCCTGAAGATTCCATGTAGATTCATTTGAATCCGTTCAAAAGCAATTTCTACTGTTTGCCCTTCGGAATTTGGCTTGAGATCCAGTTGTGACTTTGCCTTTTTATAGAAATAGATTGCTTTTGTTAGCCCTACTGCCACCTGAGAAAGGTAGATGTACTCTTGATGTTTCTTTCCTACATAAGTTAATAAACTTGTCGGCATTTATTGGTGAGAAAAACTACAATCTTCAGAACTATTTCTCTCTCTAAGAACTTGATTCTCATAAAACTAAGCCAAGTTAAATCTATCATTTAATTTTAATATCGGATTCGGGATCGGATTAAATTCTATCAAATCCACCCTTCTTAATCCAAGCGCTTGTCCTATGTCTTGGCCAAATTAACGTTCAATCCTGATATCTTCCTATGATTAGAAAATGGGACTACATTTTTTTACTTTTATCTGCAACGACTTAGGGGCTCTCAAATTGGATGTGTATGTCTCTGTGCTAGATATAATAAATAAACAATTCTAGGTTATGACTAACGAAAAAGATACGATGTCAAAATGGCGAATGATTTGAGCCCTTATGAAGCAAGAATCTTATCAAGGACTTTTTTTTTTGTGAAAAAATGTTTGCTGGTTTCATAATTGACATATGTGAATACATTTCCTTTACAGATATATGGTAGTTGTGCGAACATGTGCTATAAGGGTACCATCCATTATTTGCGAAAATATTTTTTTTCTTCTTCTTCTTGGTCTTCTTTTTTTAATGAATTTTACCTTCTTTTTTTTTTTTTTTTCTTTTGTTTAGTTTTTCTTCTCTGCATCCTTCTTATACAATAGACAAATATTCGGATTTCTGGTCTGAACACATCCTCCATTATCGGCTTATAAAAAGTTTATCAATATGCTGGCAACACTTGTACAGAAATTTATTAACTTGAAGCTATTGGTATCTACCAACAATGGCCCGCATTTGTCCGAACTGTACAATTGAGCGCAAAGCAAAAACGAGAGCAAAAACAAAGAGCATTAAATATAGTTCCCTTTACCGGAAGATTAATCTCATTTTGAATTAATTAAAAGTAATTTTGTGAAATATTTTATAATAAATTTTTATAAATTAGTTGTAAACTCTATACGAATCCAAGTCAAATAAGCACTTATTGAGGAAATGTATATAACGATCGGTTACATATCTCTCAAGATTAAAGTAATGGGTAACGTTTGTCAGACGTTCTTCTGGTATCGACTAATTAATCGAAATTTCTTTAACTAACCTTAAAGTTTGCGAATCGGTTCGAAGGCTGAACAGAAACGTTGAGTTAGAACGTTGGGGTTAGGGACGTTGCCAATCCTACTGATCGAACGCAAGAGCAAAGTTGAAAATTGAAACCAACGGTAATAGCACGCAATCAACACAACCGTGAGCATTAGGTAAGCAATAAATTTAGGCGATAAAAGTTCATTTAGCTGAAAGGCTTTTTCAAATCCTAGTGTTTTAGTCCTAGATATGTCTCTTGTTTTATTTTCAGAAGAAACGCTTCTGCAACAGGTAAACAGGAGTTCACTTTTACTTTTGATAATTGCTTGTAGGTCGCGTACTGAACGGGTACACTCAAACGATCCTCCACGCGTAAAGGGGGGCAATTGTTACCTTCTGTTACGCGATTCGCTTAAGGCTAAGAATAGCCCGTAACCTGACGCTTGTTACTTCATGCTAGAGAGTTCGTTTTGAGGTTAACGTTTCTTTCTTCTCTCTAACGCTTCGGGAGGAAAAGTAACCGTGATTAACATGCCCTAAAGAAGAACACGCCTACAATCGAGTCAGTGTTGTTTTTACTGCTTCAATAATAATTAAGACACGATTTCTTTATCCATCGCTGCGCTTTTGGAACAAATTATACCACGATGTGACTCTTAGTCACTTATTGGCGTCATGGGAATAATTGAAATGCTATTGTTATTGTTTATGCTTTGAGCTTATTTAAGCAACCAAACAAACTACATACATAAGCCAATGAGAAATAATCGAAAAAAGTTTGAATGAGCGTCAAAAGCTCAACGTGCACGAATTAGGATTAATCCAAGTTCTCTTTTGAGCCGGGCCTCGATTTTGGATAAAATTTGAACATATCTAAAGATGAGAAATAACATTCGCTCTTGTCTTCCGCCTCTTGCGTGCCATAGACTAGACTTCTTCTCACTTAAGAAGTAAGCGAGAGTCCTGAAGCTTCGCCTCGCGGCAAGCGAGTGGCTTAGCTCATGTGAGACGAGAGTACGTGCAGTATCATTAAAATTCTTTCGAATCGTCGCGACGTGGGCTGTCTTCTGCTTGTCTGCTACCACTTTCACGGCGAATATTGTACAAAAATTGAGATATCTTTCCACCAAGCGAATCCCTTAATGCAATCACTCGTTTTTCTTAATGGTCTTCCTCGCATGTTGTGAAATGATCCCTGTACCACCACGACACGTTACTACTCGTTGTTTAACCTTGCTGCTAGCCTCTGAAACAATCTCTCATTGTTTTTACTACTCGCTACAATGTTGAGATCTCGATCAAGCGTGACTTACCGAGCTAACTTAATTACTCTCGATTTTTTACTGATAAACCTCAAGTGATGCTATTTGATGTTAGATAAAAATCAAGTTGTCTTCCTTCCATCCCTAAAGGCTGAATAGCTTATTTCCTTTTTTACGAGATCAAGCATCCAGTACAGTACAGTTGTGTTTAAAATTTAATTAAAACCATCGCATAGTTCGACCTCAAGAAATGAATATTCAAAGCTGTTACCAAAAGAAAAAATATCATCCTTTGCGCTCATAACTTTTAAAGCGTCTTGAAATGATGGCATTGCTTTTCGAAATGGATATCATCTGCAGTGAAAACCAAGTAAAGTCATTACAGTCGGACGAGGCCGATCCTATACCACCTCGCGTAGGACAATATTTCATTAATATTTCATATTAAGTTTGCGTGGGTGTATAGAAAGCCCAGAAGGACTTGCAATGGACCCAACTTTTATTTATGTAAGATTGTCCGTCCGTATGTCTATCTTATTTTATTTTGGTCAACTTACAGAATGCAATTTTTAAGTAATTTCGGTTAAATTTGCTACACTGACCGATCGAATCACTTTTTCGATCGTTCCCCACCTATAACGCCTTAATTTGAATATGTGGACATATGATGGCTTAATGACGGGCTTTGCCCGTAGTTGTTTTCATGCTAAAATATTTGCAAACATGTTTTGCTTTCAAGAAAAATCTTGGGAACCCTTAAATGAGATCGAGTTCAAAAAATAGACTTAAATGGGCTAAATTTGCTACGCCCATGGGCCAATTTCAGTGACGAGCTGTACAATTTTTATCAAAAAATATTAAAAAGTAGACTCGTGGAAACGATTGTATATGAGAAAGTCTAAAAAACTGGTCCATTCGATTCAAATTTTTCAACTAAAGTAGTTAACGATATTTACGTCTTTTCACATTAAGGCTTTTGCATATGGAGTGACGGCAAAAGCGGTCCGATCTAATCAATTTTTAATAGCATTTGTCCCTGTGTCCAAAATACGTTAGCAGAACAAATTTCTTCAAATTATTTTAAAACGTTCGATCTGTAGGATGAATACAAAAATTTAATGACAGACGGACATCGGACAAAGTTTAACAGAAAGACAAATTTAGACCCATTCAGAAAATGATTCTAAATCACTTGGTATAACAAAGGATGTATAATCCATTTGAATTCCTTCCGGGTGTCATATACTTGCGCAAAAACTAATTCGATTGCTATGCGTTGAATCACGCGTGGTGTAGGGTATAAAAACTTTTGAAAATAGAACCATAAAAAGGCAAGCAAACATATAAAATAGTCACATAAAACAAATGATTTTCCTCGAAACTTTTCCTAAGCTTACAATGTCCGTACGGCATGTCTTACACTCATACGAAAACGCACTTGTCTTTAATTGCAAGTATTGTTGGAAGAAAGAAATTAAAAAAAAAAAACCAAAAACCACAAAGATTGTCTTTTCTTTTTTCCTTTGTTTCTTCTTTTAAATGTCGTAGTGTGAGAAGTGAGAGACATGGCCCTACACTACTTCGCTTAACGCGGTTATTCATATAATAACTTTTCAAAATGGATTGTTATAGATATGGGAACTAGTCGAGAAAGTGATCCGATCCGAACCATTTTCAATGGTGTGCGTCCTTGGGCCAGAGCTTGGCTTCACACCAAATATCATCACAATATATGTCACAAATTGCGGCATATGTGTTGAACACAAGAAAATAAGGCTGACGGACCGACAAGCTTAGATCGATTTAGCAAGTGATTCTGAAGCAGTCGGTAAAATAGAACTCGGTTCTCTCTGAAATCCTTGTTGGCGTCGCATACATTCGCACTAATTTAATATACCTTTACATCACGACTGGTGTAAGGTATAAAAATCTGAATAACTTCTACAGAAGCTAAGAAACATAAAACCCTGCAATGCACACTTAATGCATGCGCAACATGATCGGGCGTCTGTTAGCAAGATTGCATGTCATTTTTCGTTTAGAAGTGGATTATGCTCTTCTAGTGGATGCCATACGATATTATTTTGCGAGGGGTAATAGAATTGAAATAACGCAACACTCTGCCAGTATTTGTGATATGAAGCATATTAAGTTTGTGCAGATGCGTGCAATGTCCAGCAAATACCGAACAATTGAGAATCATTTTCTGAATTAATTTAAGCTTGTCTGTCCGTCTATCCATTAGTTTTGTTTTTCATATGCAGTTCGCAACCTTTGGGATAATGAAACGAAAATCAGTGCGCTTACAAGCAGGAAAACTACTGAGAATTAACTGAAACTGACCATTTTTACGACTATTTTCTCCATAGTCATGTCCTGAATTAATTTAAGCTTGTCTGCCCGTCTCAAAGTACACAACAATACAAATAAATACAAACACATAAACTGCTTGATTGATTAACGAAATAAAGAATCACAGAGAAATGAGTCCAAAAAAGGGGGCTCGGAAGCGGACTTCGCTGACACAGTTAAACAAATACTATAGGGTTACGCATACAGACAGATGGACGGACAAACAGACGGATGTATTTAGGCACATTGCAAATGTGAAACTGGCCAAGAATTTATATACTTTATGGGGTTTTTGAAGCTTGTTCCTGCGCCTTATAAAACTAAGGCGTGTTCAATTTTTTCCATTTTTGTACAGATACTGTAGCATCGCCCATAGAATGGGCTTTCAAATTTTTGTACATTTACCTGCTATAGTTTATGTGTAATGAGTAAAAAATCAAATTTTTATTAAATTTGGAAAACAGAGATGTTCTCAGTTTACGTGCTACTGTGAGCTTGTCCTTCGATAGATTTTCAATACCAATCTGCGTGCAAGAACTTGCAATGTTTCTGCTAAATTTGAAGCCTATAGGTTCGTTTTTGCAGCCAAGAGAATATTTGCAACCGACGGACCGTCGGACGTGCTTAAATTGATTTACAAATTGATACTAATCAAGAATATATATATTTTGTGGGGTCTCCAAAAGGAAGCAACAGAGAACGTTTTGACATATCCTTCCGATGATGGGTATAAAAAAACTTGTTTGATGACTCGGTGCTTTAATATGTATGTACATAATATAAGGCATGCAAAGTTACGATGGCCTAAATGTAATGCTTGCGACATCTAAGGAAGGCTCTCTAAGATTATGATAAAAACACTTTTTTATAGCCTCTGTGCTGAACAAAAGAGAACAAGACAGACTGATGGATAGACGGACAGACAAGCGATCTGTATAACAAAAGTTGAGTCTACCTCAAATCCTTCTGAGTGTTGCATGCATTCGCACAAATTTAATGTATCCTCTCAAAGGAGAAAAAAAACATACCTAATGTTCCTAAAGGACTTTTACCTAAACAAAAATAATTTTCGAGTGCAGCTTGCGGCCTGTGGAACATGTATAGTTTTTCCCCCTCAAAAATGACGTTTCAATGACCGCGTATGAAGAACGCCAGGGAAACATTATAACTTGGACTTGGATATGTGACTCCAACAAAATGATGCAACATGTCATACCTTTCGTGGCGAAGTGAGTTCGTTGGGAGAAAAGTCGAGAACAAAAAAAGAAAAAACTTTTCTGATGACTCCCTTTTCTTCCTTAAGTGATGTTCGGTTCGAAACAGATTAGCACAGCTTCTGGAGAGAAATTATGCAGAAAAGATTGTATAATAATGGGATTATTAGACTAGAGATGAAATCTCGCATGCTACAAACCGCACATACCACTCGTCGATCTATCAATAGTCAAAAGTGTCAAAGGCTTAAAGATATGAAATCTGATAACAAATTTTATTTTTTACAGGTGAAATCTCTTACCTGTCTCTGCCAAGAAGCTTAAGTTGATTTTTCTGTCGATATCTTCAATTTCTTATCATAAACTATTTTTATTTTCACTTAAGCTTAGTATGCAATAGCATGCGTATCTGGAAATCCTATAGAAGTCTAAGCACATTTTTGTTGAACTGTCTTGCATTCTTTCTATTTCTCATTTATTCCTCACCGCAAAGTTGCATCTGTTTGTTTGTTGTGGACAAAAAAACAAACAAAAAAAAAAAGAAGAAGAAGCAAAATGTAATCATTGATAGAAAAAAAAAACCTCATAACCATAAATTGTCTGAATAAATTTTTATAAATTAAAACCGTTACACTGCCATTTGCAAATACTCTAGTTTTTCTCCTTCAACTGTTGCAAAAAAAAAAAAAAAAAAAAAAAAAACATCAAAAAAAAAGGGAAAAAGAAAATATTGAAAAAAAAAGACTACAAGAAAAACTTTGTACAGAGGGAGTGGTAAACAATTTGTTGCCGCAAAATATGCAAAGTTGTGAATTCGAAATATCTCAAGCTTCAAAGCTTGCCATGGGAGAGCATCTATATATAGCAAAGTCTAAGCAAGGAGCGCAACAACAACAACAGGAACAACAATAACTTATTGCCGACACACTGCATACTAAACAAGTTTTGTGGTTTCATTTCTTCCTTTTCTTTTTCAACATTTTCCTTTCTTCCTTGTCTATTTATCGCCAACAAATTGGAAAGCTGGCATAAAAACGACATAAACACCAAAAACTGTTATGATTACAAATGACAAATTAAATGACATATACATATTAAGAAAGTCGTATGAAAGGATAAAATTCTAAATGCATACGTGCGTAAGCAGAGTCGCATTCCAGGATTGTCTTTCTCTCTCCCCGCAAAAGCAAAAATTAAATTCTTAAATTTTTCAAACTATTTTCTGCACAATCGAAAACACATCTCGGCACTTTTCATCAGAGGATGTTACTATGAAGCTATAGCGGAAATTTAAAGGCCATCGGTTGCGAATTGTAAGCACTAGAAATATAGGGCCAGCACCAGAAGATATAGGCGCGGTAAAAGTAGTGACAGCAGTCGGGAAGGACCGAACCCCGATCTTCTGAAGCCATATATAGAATACATCCTCTAATAAAATTTTTAGATTATTATCCTTAACTATTTATAAGCGATCGCTTAAGACGCCCAAAAAAAAAAAGAAAGATGAAAAAATTTACAAAGTGTTCTTACCCTTAAAACTCATTTTGGTGTTTTTGTTATGTAGGGTACTTTAAGTCTGTGCGGACGGTTTTAACAACCCAGAGGACTTACAATAGGCTCATCTTTCACTTGAGCAACACTTTTGGAATCAATCTATGCGTGTTTGTCCATCTTTCCATCCCTCATTCTATCCATCAGATCTCCGGGTGTATATACAAATTTCAATTTTTGATATATTTATGACGCAAACATGAACGCTATTGAAAATACTTCGGATCGGACCACTTTTTCTACCACTTCCCATATAACGTTTGCCTTTGATAAGTCATTATAAGAAAAANATAAATATATACAAAGCCTCCAACACATATTTCTATGCCTTAGAAGAGCTCGGTAAATAAAAATAGGCCTCCTTTGGTGGATATAACAAAACTGAAAGCTGAACACAATGCATGGATATGCATTATTCATGTTCACAGCAGTGGGGATAACTTAGAGCTCACTACTTTAACAAAATTATATGATGCTTCAAAAATTAACCAATTGTTTAAGTTTCCGCAGCTTCTTAATGCAGTAAAACATTACCTTAGTAGAATAAGCAGATCTACCGGAAAGTTCTGTCCGCTTTTCATAAATAAAACAAAACCCTAGCTTTCAAACATGATTCATTGTTGAGGTGACTCGAGCCTTTCCGCAATGTTCCATGTTGGCCCATATAAAATTTTTCGATCTTGTGCTTGGTTTATCAGAAACTATACTTTCATCAAACAGTTTCAATATATTTTTACAGGCTTCCGTTTTTTTACATTTCTTCCTTATTGGCGTTCAAGCAAAATGCAGTGGCGTAAGCGAACTTTACAAGCAGTCATGTCTCACTTAATATGACTCATCTTCGTTTTGGTTCATATGCTAGGTCAGCATGTATACATTCAGTGGTAAAAAGTGAGAGTCCAACATATGCGCATACCTGTCGGAGCTTGCTGCAACCAGAACGGATAGACTTAATATCACAAGTTTACAAAGTATGGCCTATCGCGGTTAGATTCGAACCCGCGACCATTGACTTGGCAATCGCCAGTCTCGTTAGTAACTCGGCTGTCGGATAGTCCAGTAAAATTTGATGCAGGACATCATCGCAAAGGATATTCCAACCATCATCTTAGTGAATTTAACTTAGTTTGCAACAAGTTACCCCGGTTAATTTTGTGCGATTCCTCTCACGAACAAATATATCGAATAAAGAATTAACAGCAGATTCTAAGTTTTCAATAGCATTTCGCTTACGTTCCCGCCAAAGATCCAAAATAACAGCTTTTTAGTCCTAAAGAAAAGACGCGGAGAGAATTCAGAGATTTGCCATCGGTTGATTTTGTTCATAAGAATGGAATCCCTTCTCAGATAGGCAATAAATCATCGGTTGAAACGGGTGTGACTTAAAAGGTCACTTGTTGTAACCGGAACGGACAAAACTCTCCAGTAAATCTAATACACCGATCTATAATGTATATGCATGCAGTGCGTTCAGTTCTTTAGGTATTCGAACTTCGTTAATGTGTTTAGTTAAATCCTCGGACACGCCTATTATAGTTCGATGCCTTAATTAAACACTTTTGTGAAAAATCTCATATGAATAACATGAAGCACCATATCGTTTCGTATTTACTTCAAACTTCATTTATCGGTTTGAGTAAGTCGTCGAACATACGAACTAAACGAACATAAATGATCGAACTTAACTAAACGAACTTAAATCATCAAACTTTACGGAACAATGATACTTAACTGAACCAACATAAATAAATAAGTTGGAATGAGTTGGAATCGTTTCGTTTCATTTGAGGAACATATCGTGATCGTGAAACATTTTCTGTTAATTGATTATAAGATTTAAATTTACACAGTGTTGCATTTAATGTATTTTCTGCTCTTCTTTTTTTTTTTGTTTTTTCTTTATACTGCATACTGCATTTAAAAACTAATATCTCTGTCTTTTAAAATACAAACGATAAAAAGAAAAATAATCCACATTAACCTTAGATTATCTGTGATTTAAGTTAGTAGTTTGTAGAATTATTAACCCACATATAAAAAAACACATATACACACACACACATACATACGTACAGATTTACATAGATCCATATGAATTTATTCTATTTTTTGAAATGTTTCATCGGGAAAAACGAGAGGATGAGTAAAGGAAAAAAAATTAAGAAAAAAAATCATTTTTGTTTAAAAAAAAAAGAACAAAATATATCGAAATTAGTTTCAATTAAAGCGAATTAATATCATTAAATAAATGAATGGCAACTTTAGAGATAATAAATATATCGAAATCGTAAGAAACGAAATGAAATTTTTAACATAGAAAAATAAATATCCAGTTATATGTATAAAATGAATTTTGGATTTGTGATTAAAATCCCCGCCATATTAAGTAATTGATTACAGCGATCATATTTATATATGATCTAGTGTGAATATAAAAGTTTACATATTTGTCATTTTAGTTTGTCTATTTTTTTTTTTATATATAAAATAATTTATAAAATAAATTTTTTTTTTATTTTTTTTTTTTATTAATATTAGCTAACATATTTCAGATTGTTATCATGCTGTAATTAATATTTTGATAAGCAATAAAAATAGATAAATATAAATGATTCTCATTTCAATTATAAGCTGCCGGGTAAGTAGTGTATGGGGTGCGGAGTTAAAAAAACAAAAGTAAAGAATCCGCTATCGTTAATAAAAATCTTATATTGTCTCTATTATATGGTATATACACCCAACTCTTATTTTATACGATCTTTTTTACTCGATTTTGAAATAGCACGGTTCATAAGAACATGTAGACTTTTTTACCGAAAATTTCTTGTTCTAGCACGGATGGGAAGAAAAAACATTTTTTTTTTTAATTCTTATTTTGCCGATGCCTTACAGAAATGTCAGGTTTACACCGAGCCACTCGAGAAACCAAAAAAAACTAACTTTATAAGAGCAAAAACCGAACAGTGGCTGTTAGCAGAACGAACGAAATACTGTATTCGAATCAACTCTGACAGTTGTGCTAAACATATCTGAGATATCTTTTGATGATAGTATTTTTGGTCCTGCCCATAATAAACGTGCATGCTTGTTGTCTAGTGGCGGTGCATAATTGCGAAATTGTTTTTTATACCCGAATTCAATTTAAATTTTCATATATTGTACTTATGGATTGGATTGGCACTGTACACTAATATTTTTATTTTATTTTTTATTTCTTTTTTTTTTTTGTTTGTAATAAAAATGAGTTGTTCATTATCATTACTTTTTTTGCACGGATTTTTTCATTTTACGCGATTTTCAAAATCTGTGCAATACGTCCTCAAATTTGCCATATGTTGCATGATTTTTTTACACGGTTTTCCAAGAACGATACTATCTACCGTGTAAAAAAGACGTGGGTATGCTTTGAAACTTACTTTGCAGTGGCTCATGGGTTTTAAAATAAATGTGAAAAAAAACATTTCATTATTAGTTTTAGAGCAATTCTGGTGAGGATACTGAGCTGAAAACAAAAATTAAAACTAGATGTGTTCTTCTGGACATAAGTACAGCTGGAAAAGCGAGATGGCAGCTGGTAAACTAACTCTGCTATTCACTTTGATTATAGAATATATGTATATGTATATAAATATGTGTATATATATGTACATAATCCTTATATATATAAGTGGTGAGCTTATCCCTGTGATGGGTATAATAAAAGGCAATGAAAACACAACAGGTGTCCTTTCGGATTGCTTTCTCTATAGTGAATGCTAAAAACTAATGAGTTTTAGAAGCAGGTAAGGTCTTCCTTTGAAATATGTGTAGCAAAAAGCTTAAGAGTTTAACAATTTAAATAAAGTTTTATATCCTCCCGCTTTGATTACCAAGAACTTAAAACTCGATTACTTATAGCTATCATGCCCGTTCTTATCTAAAATTCCAATTGGAAGTGTTTTTGCATTTTAATTGTAAACAACGACAATTGTCAAAATAAAACAAAAGTTTTTTATTTTTATAAAATTTATAAAAAAAAAATTTTTTATTTTTCCTGATATGTTGAGATTAACTGGACTGGGCCAGTAAGGATGGTTTATAGGTTCATTCAAAAAAAGGATTAAAAATCGCGTTCTCCGTATCGGTGGAAGTGTTATATTAAGTTAGTATTAAAGCAAGTTAAGTGATGCGATATATCTTAAGTTGACATGGCGAACGACAGATCCGGGGGACATCCAGTTCATCTTTTTCTTTCCTGGCTATCGATATTATGAAATTTACAAAGTACTTACGCAAGTGTCGCCCTAAATTTTCCAGACTTAATGAGCATTCAAATCAATGAAATGAAATAAACGTAGATTTCAGACCGAAATGTTAATACAAACCAATACGAATTCATTATCGTCCTCTATTGACTCAACAAACAAACAAAGGCGACACTGTGCCAAAGAATTCATCGATGCGACGAACACGCCCCGAGAAATTTGAATTTCTTGTGGAGCATCTCGGTACATACTGCCTTACAACACACTGAAAAAATATTCTTTTTTCTTTATTAATGTGAATATTTTGATGAATTTGTCCTGACTTACTATTAGTGAAAAAAAACACGCTAACTTTCTATCCTGTTGCATTCACTTTAGCATTTTTTGGTACTTTGGAAGCGAATTCAATTGGAAAACAAGCGAATAATTAGAAATATCTCTTAGATAACCGCATAGCTGGGCAGAAAAACCATTTGGTTTTCCCATTGTTGCTAAGATAGCAAACGTAGCCACTGATTGTACTTAAAAGAATGTTATTTCTTAAGCATTTATGTAAGTAGAGATAAATGAAATTATAGAAATTGATAAGAATTGAAAAATGCAAACACTTAAGATTTTTCGTTAATTTTGAAATAAAAAATAAACATTGCTGTCAAACGATAATTATACGTTTTAATAAAGGATAAAAATATCGATATTTACGATATAACGAGTTAAGCAAAAATTGCATTCACTAATCTTACGAGAATTTTTAAAGCGAACAGCTGATCANTTGTTTCAACATCATAAAGCATACTCTACGAATAATTAAAAATAAAATCGCATAATTATTGCCGTTAAAGGAAAAAAAAAACTCCGCTATTTCACCTTTTATAGGCTCCAACATTAAAAACTAAGACATAGAATAGAAAATAAAAAGAAGCTCAAAAAGTCATAGTATCTGCTCCAGCATAGCCATGCCTGTATGTCGTCTTCTTGTTTGGACTTTGTCTGGAACCACTTTGTTATACCCTACATCACTTGTGGTATAGTGTATATTAAGTTAGTGCGGACGTATGTAACACGGAGAAGGGCTTTAGGTGGACCCACTTTTTATTATACCGATCGATTCGGAATCATAATTTGAATTGATCTCATTCTGTCTGTCCGCCTGTCCCTGGTTTTACTACAATCTGTCAATAATTATCACTAGTTCGCGCACGGTGTAGGGCGAAAGATTCTTCCATTTCGATCGTTTATCAGTCATGGTGACTATACCGCATCGCCCAGGGAATAGGGATCAATACTGTCCAGTCGGTGGTCGTGAATTCGCATCTGAGATCATACCTTCCCATTAATAGGCATATATCGTGCACAGTTAACTGGCTTTGTCTCAGGTACTCATAGCCAATTACATTCCAACAATGCCGGAGCAGAAATGTCATTCTGCATTAACTTAACCATAAATACCAAGCAACGATAAACTAATAAGCTTTAAGCTGCTCTCATGTGGCGTACTAAACTTTTATTGTTGACATTTACGATATCAGAGAAATCCCATAAAAGTAACCAAACGATGTGAGCAGTCATCCAAGGAATGTCTTCTATTCGTGTAGCAGGGCACCAAGGATTGACGAGAAAAAGCTACGCTGGTAGCCGCAGCCTAGTGTGGAATGCGACTAAACTAAATTCTGCCGCACTGAGATTCAAACAACACCATATAACGATTTTTCAGAATAGGGCGTTATTGAGGAGTGATCGGAAGAGTGGACCGATCCGAACCATTATCCTTTACAATTTCATCTAAGCAATCAGAATTGCTTCCTCAACGGCTTGCCAGGCGTTGCGATCATTCCTAGCAACGATCATGTTGCTGTCCACTCCTAACTTCACTTGATGTATCACTCATGCAACTGCAACTTCTGCTCGTATGCAACCATGTATATGGCGAGACACTTTTTCTATAACAAGGCCTGTGTGTGTCTGTCAAACTTGGTTTTATATAACCACACAATTACACCAATTTTATTTAACCGATATGGTAGTAAGGCTACCTATGTCCTCTTCTATGTAAAGCTGTTATCTAAATAAATTTTAGGGTAACCTTGCAATGCCGCCATTGCAGCGGAATGGCAGTGAAACTTAAGTGCTTAAGAAGACTGAGAATTTACTGTGCTCCATGCCATTAAGAGTTTACCCATCACTTTCCTTCACTTTCCTTCACTTAATCTCTTCTGATCTTTTCTTTTCTTTGCAGCGATCACAATGAATATTTTGGAATTTTATTTGTTACAAATGTTGGCCTTTATGTTCGGACCCAGCCTGGCCTTGAAGAGTTCATCGGCATTCGCTTATTCATCAATAACATCATCATCGTGCGGCCCGAATTTTCCCAGCAGTTGTTGGTGCGGTCACGAGGAATACGAGTTAACTCTGCAGTACATCGTTAATTGCACTAATGCCGGGTTGCGGAATACAAGCGTTTTAGAATTTATGCCCGATGAGGTGCAAATTCTCATCTTCACTGGGAACAATATACCCGAATTACCCTGGAATGTATTCGGTTCGATAAATAATTATAAGAAATTGAAAATAGTCGACATGAGTAATAATCATATACGTGAAATACGTGGAAAATCGTATCATCATGTCCAGAACGTGGAACGTTTAATATTGAATCATAATAATTTGAGTATATCGCGTGATGACGACGAAGTGAATCATCATCATCCTCGAGTCTTCTCCAATTTCCTCAATCTGCAAAGTCTTCATCTAACGGACGCTTTTGATGACAACACTTCGCCGCAGCTAAGCGAAGATTTGCATGACATATTCATGAATAGTCAGTTGGTGAAATTGCAGAAATTGCATTTGGAACAGAACGAGATTACGAACTTCAAGGATCGCCGTGTCTTTTGCGATTTACCCAATTTAAGGGATCTTCATTTGGGTGATAATTACTTGAAGGACATCAATTTCGAGGTTCATTGTTTGAAGAATTTGCGTTTCTTGGATCTGGAAAGGAATAAATTTGAATTTGTTAAGACTCATGACTTAATGTTACTCAATGAATTGAACGAATTACCGAATCGAACCACCGAACTGGTTGTCGACTTTAATCTTAATCCGTTTGTTTGCGATTGCAAGATCAGTTCTTTTCGCACTTGGATTGATTCGACGAATGTAACCGCACGCAACAAACAAGCCTTGATGTGCTATCAAAATAAAATCGATCCCTTACCAATTACGGAATTGGATATGTCGGAATGTGCTGCCGCTGTAGCGGCCGCGACAATTATGTTCAATACTGCCACTCAAGATCATTACAGTTTATCAATGCACAGCCAGAACGGTATGGCTCGACATACCGCAACTTTAATATTCCTGTTAATCGTTTTAAGTATGATTCTGTTGGGCTTAGTGGTCGCATTGATTTACGTGAGTCGTGACAAATTGAAATTTATGATTACACCGGTATTCGATAATGTAGCCAAAAAGGTCCAATATACGTCCATTAAGGATGAAGATTGCCCCGAGGTACATGTCTAGAGATAATTCATTACGAACTTTGTATTACATCAAAGCTTTTAGTTAAGCCTCGAGTATCGATATATATATATATATATATATATATATATATATATATAAATATTCATTGACTTAATTAAACGCTTTCATTAAATGCGATTACGTTGACGAACATCTACATGGTCCACGTATTTGTTCCATCTTAATCATATAATACTTTTTAATCATAATACTATGTAAATGAAAATCCAAAAAAAAAAAAAAAACAAAATGTACATTAGTATGAATTCCCATATAATAGAAAAAGAAAACAAACGAAAAAAGAAACAAAAAAACACTTTGTGCCATTAAGTGAGAATTAAGATAAAAAAGCAAAAAAAAAAAAAAGGTAAAAATAAAAACATGTCTTTTCGGTTTAAATCCCTCCGACCTATATATGACATCAAAAAATCACACATATCGTATATCACACTGGAAGTGTTTTACAATAAATTAAGGCTGATGTCCTTTTCTAATAATTTCCAATTTATGTTATTACCAACGAATTCATTGTAGGCTCGAAACAAAAAAAAAAAAATAAAAAATAAAAAAAAAATACTTTTATTCGGCTTAAGCCGAATCTATAAGATCCCACCATTGGAGTCCGATAATTTATTGCAAAGCTACTTTCATTCGGCACACCCTTCTATTTCTGAAATAATATTTTTCCAAGATTTGGCTGCACTTTGCAACAACTCAAACCAGTATCTATGCTCTTATGCCATTGCGCCTAAAAAGGGAGCTTGGGAGACGAGTAAGAGACGAATACTTTGCCGTATTTCGACCGAGAGACGGAATAAAAAATTATTTCACGTCAAAGTTCTAAGATCGTAGCAATGAGGTAAACGAGATGACGAACGACATGCAGATCGAGTTCGAGAAATATTTAAGGCGAGTCCCTTAATCACTAATTATATATGTGACAGTTTACTCAATAATTTCGTAGGATGACATATAGATGTAGGATAACTATAAATGAATCCATACAGTTTTCTTTTTGTGGTGCCTTCCCTTCAAATGAAAAGTGTCAAAATACTATGACACTCCGGCCGGAAAAAGAAATCATATGGATTACCGGAAAGTCATTCTACATCTATCTGTCATCCCACGAACTTATTGAGTGACGTGTTATATAAGTACTTTTTTTATGAAGTCGGTGAAGTCGATGTATTCGGATTCCCTTGCCAGACTAATGGATTAAGCTTAAGCTATGATTAGTGAGTTGCTAAAGTAAGCGGCCTATAAATAACAGTTACCGGTCGGACACATAATTTCCACACTTTCTACCACACCCATCTCCTATTTCCATATTTGTTTCCGACTATCATCTCGGAGATGTCTTCTGAAAGCCGAATCATATAAAATATATATACGTGTATATATAAATATATACAAAGCCTCCAACACATATTTCTATGCCTTAGAAGAGCTCGGTAAATAAAAATAGGCCTCCTTTGGTGGATATAACAAAACTGAAAGCTGAACACAATGCATGGATATGCATTATTCATGTTCACAGCAGTGGGGATAACTTAGAGCTCACTACTTTAACAAAATTATATGATGCTTCAAAAATTAACCAATTGTTTAAGTTTCCGCAGCTTCTTAATGCAGTAAAACATTACCTTAGTAGAATAAGCAGATCTACCGGAAAGTTCTGTCCGCTTTTCATAAATAAAACAAAACCCTAGCTTTCAAACATGATTCATTGTTGAGGTGACTCGAGCCTTTCCGCAATGTTCCATGTTGGCCCATATAAAATTTTTCGATCTTGTGCTTGGTTTATCAGAAACTATACTTTCATCAAACAGTTTCAATATATTTTTACAGGCTTCCGTTTTTTTACATTTCTTCCTTATTGGCGTTCAAGCAAAATGCAGTGGCGTAAGCGAACTTTACAAGCAGTCATGTCTCACTTAATATGACTCATCTTCGTTTTGGTTCATATGCTAGGTCAGCATGTATACATTCAGTGGTAAAAAGTGAGAGTCCAACATATGCGCATACCTGTCGGAGCTTGCTGCAACCAGAACGGATAGACTTAATATCACAAGTTTACAAAGTATGGCCTATCGCGGTTAGATTCGAACCCGCGACCATTGACTTGGCAATCGCCAGTCTCGTTAGTAACTCGGCTGTCGGATAGTCCAGTAAAATTTGATGCAGGACATCATCGCAAAGGATATTCCAACCATCATCTTAGTGAATTTAACTTAGTTTGCAACAAGTTACCCCGGTTAATTTTGTGCGATTCCTCTCACGAACAAATATATCGAATAAAGAATTAACAGCAGATTCTAAGTTTTCAATAGCATTTCGCTTACGTTCCCGCCAAAGATCCAAAATAACAGCTTTTTAGTCCTAAAGAAAAGACGCGGAGAGAATTCAGAGATTTGCCATCGGTTGATTTTGTTCATAAGAATGGAATCCCTTCTCAGATAGGCAATAAATCATCGGTTGAAACGGGTGTGACTTAAAAGGTCACTTGTTGTAACCGGAACGGACAAAACTCTCCAGTAAATCTAATACACCGATCTATAATGTATATGCATGCAGTGCGTTCAGTTCTTTAGGTATTCGAACTTCGTTAATGTGTTTAGTTAAATCCTCGGACACGCCTATTATAGTTCGATGCCTTAATTAAACACTTTTGTGAAAAATCTCATATGAATAACATGAAGCACCATATCGTTTCGTATTTACTTCAAACTTCATTTATCGGTTTGAGTAAGTCGTCGAACATACGAACTAAACGAACATAAATGATCGAACTTAACTAAACGAACTTAAATCATCAAACTTTACGGAACAATGATACTTAACTGAACCAACATAAATAAATAAGTTGGAATGAGTTGGAATCGTTTCGTTTCATTTGAGGAACATATCGTGATCGTGAAACATTTTCTGTTAATTGATTATAAGATTTAAATTTACACAGTGTTGCATTTAATGTATTTTCTGCTCTTCTTTTTTTTTTTGTTTTTTCTTTATACTGCATACTGCATTTAAAAACTAATATCTCTGTCTTTTAAAATACAAACGATAAAAAGAAAAATAATCCACATTAACCTTAGATTATCTGTGATTTAAGTTAGTAGTTTGTAGAATTATTAACCCACATATAAAAAAA
>KK502525.1:156348-186317 GCA_000688735.1 Glossina austeni | reverse complement strand
AAGAAAATTAATATAAATAAAAAAAATAAAAAAAACGATTGAAAGACTGAAAAGCTGAAAGACTGAAAGAAGTTTATTAAATAAAAATATTAGAATATAAAATACTAATATAACAGGGTGTCATATGCTATTGCAAGTAATTGACAATTATTTGTTTAATATATGCATTATTATGCAATAAAAATAGCGGTGTATTGCTGACAAGCAAAAACTATTGCATTTAACTAGTGTTGTGATACTTACTTGTTTTTTGAAAAAAAAAAAAAGAAGTGAGTATGAAATTTATTCCGTATTTGTAACGTCTCTCAAATTGTTGTTGACTTTTGTTTATCTCTAATAAAATTATACGCTCACAACTACACAGATGTTCAAGATTGTTATTACTGGGCAATGCTTATTAACCAGAAAAACGAATCATTTATATGCAGCTTATAAAGTAATATCTGATCAGCAGTTAATAAAACGCTTTCTTAGTAACGTCACCAGTATGGAAAAATTCGATTTACCTAAGCGTTTGCAAGGCAGTGCACCAAGCGTTTGGTAAATTTTTTTAAAATATTTCTCGATATTTATAAATGAATTATTATTTTCTATCAAAAAGGAATGAATATATTGCTTTAGCTATGCAATATAAACCGTTAAATTTAGGGCAAGGTTTTCCGGATGATGCTGCGCCTGAATATGTCACTAATGCTTTAGCAGATATGGCGAAAGATGAAAATCCCTTATTACATCAATATACCAGAGGTTTTGTATGTTTTCCAAATATGACCGCAATTTCGTTATTAAAAATATTCATTTAATATAAAATCTAGGGTCACATGCGTTTGGTCCAAGCAATTAGCAAATTGTACAGCAATTTATTGCATCGCGAGTTGAATCCTTTGACGGATATCTTGATTACGTCTGGCGCTTATGAAGCTTTGTACTCTTCTATAATGGGTCATGTCGATGTCGACGATGAAGTTATTATTATAGAGCCATTTTTTGATTGCTATGAACCAATGGTTAAAATGGCAGGCGGCAAACCCCGTTTTATACCTTTAAAACCGGTAAAAAAAAATTGACAAATTCTCAGTTCAATAACTATTATTAAACGTTATTTCAGACAAAAACTGAAGGTATTATTAGCTCTGCTGATTGGGTTTTAGATGAGGAGGAATTGAAGAAGTTGTTTAATGAAAAAACTAAAATGATTATTTTGAATACTCCTCATAATCCCATTGGAAAAGTATTTAAACGCGATGAACTGGAAATTGTGGCAAATTTATGTAAACAGTGGAACGTGTTATGCTTGTCTGACGAAGTCTATGAGTGGATGGTTTATGATGGCAATGAACACATACGCATATGTACGTTGCCAGAAATGTGGGAACGCACAATAACCATAGGTTCAGCGGGTAAAACATTTTCAGTGACCGGTTGGAAGATTGGTTGGGCTTACGGCCCGCCCAATTTGATAAGAAATCTCCAAATGATTCATCAGAATTCCGTCTATACATGTCCTACACCTTTGCAAGAAGCAGTAGCTCGAAGCTTTGAATTGGAATTGAATCGACTAAACAGTCCCGAGTGCTATTTCCAGAGTTTACCCGTTGAACTACGGGAAAAGCGCGATTTTATGGCCCGGTTTTTAAAGGAATCTGGCATGAAGCCTACAATTCCCGAAGGCGGTTACTTTATGTTAGCTGATTGGACGAATTTAGGTAAATTCTTCTTTCGTAGAAGCGGTCAAAGTACAACTGGCTGCATTGGCTTAAGATTACCGTAGCACATAATTAATTCAATAACTCCTTCCATTATTTACAGAAAAGAAAATTGATATGAACAGCGAGACAGACAAATATCGTGATTATAGATTTACCAAGTGGATGACAAAGAATATGGGATTACAAGGAATACCACCCAGCGCATTCTATAGTGAATCTCATAAAAAATTGGGAGAAAATTTTGTTCGCTATTGCTTCATAAAAAAACAAGAAAATCTGGAAAAAGCCGCGCAGCTGCTAAAGAAATGGAACAATTAAAAATAAAAGAAAAAAAATGATCAATCTAACCTCACTTTTCCCTTATTGATAGAAAAGTAACAACAAAGAAGCAAAAGCAACTGTTACATAATACCCAGCATTGCTGAGCTTTAGATTTATTACCAGAAATAAATCGTTAAAGCTTTTACTAACGTCCTTAAACAATTTTTCAAAATAATCGCGAGACTATGCTCTGTCCAATCTATTTTTTACTTTTTTTTTTTTTTTTTTTAAATACATCTAACTGTTGTTGTTGTGGTTTCGGCATTGTTGTTTACATGTCGTATACAGATTTGAGAGCCAGTTCTGGTTTATCATAATTTAATTCTTCAAGTGTTGGAATCCCCAATTCGGCTAAGGTCGGGCGCACAGAGTCCATGATATACGGAAAGATTTCATCTGTTTTATCACCGCATTTGTCTTTAACCCCCTCTAGCCACCTAATGGCCAAAGCAATATCATTAACTCGCCGACAAGCTTTTAAACCTGCTTCCACAATTTTAGGTGCGGGCACCAAATCCATGCCCAACAAATCATTCATTCCCTTACGTACTTCCCAACCATCGATATCAGAGCGATTGAAATAATCTTCATAACGTTTATCGAATTCCTCAGCTGGAATATCATGGCCGTGCAAAGCACGCACAGCACTTACACGGCTAGCACTGCTTACAGAGCTACGCATTACGTTAGCGATTTGATTTGCGGCTAAACGGAACATCCTGAGGCGAGATAAAATATAATTTGTTAAAAACTAAATCGCTTTTACACAAGAATTGGTTAAGTAATCGGCTAGCAACCTGATGAAAATTCTTCTTCGCCTTCGTATGAGTTCAAGAAAAATTTATCCAAATACACAAACACTCAAAACAAGATGACAAATCTTAGGGCTGCCAATGCTTACTATAAAACAATTTTCTTTTAATTATGAAAAGAGATTTTTTTAATAATGTGTCAAAGTATATAGTTATTACTTTAAACCGATATAGCCTAAGAAGAAAAAAAGCTCTATAGCTAGAATTTCAATTTGCACAATACCCGATAAATAAAATAGGTTTTATTTACGTCCATTATCTCAAGATCACTGCGTGCTAAGTGTTATGATTTACATGACAAAATCTATTCGATTCTATTTTGCAAAACAAGCCGTTATATGGCAAGAGAAAAAGACACGCGTAAAATAAATAATTTACCTTAAAATCATGTTTTTTTAAAACCATTCGTCCCATTCAAAATATTAAAAGGCAAAGTACAATAAAACGCAGTCACATTGCGTATAACAGGAATTATATTTTGCCTTAACGCAAAACAGAAAATACCTTAACACGTGATTTAATGCATTCACAAAATCATATCCCTTGCCTGCCTGTGTAACGATATGAAAAGCACATTATATTTATCGTTTAGTTTTTGAATTTAAAAACTCGGCAACCCTCGCAGCGAATGTCATCATAAGCAGTAAAACCGTACAAGGGAGAGGCTGTAAAACGAAATATTTTTTCTTTTCATTAGAAAAACGGGTGCAAATCACACTACTGATTTTTAAAAAGAAGAAAAAAAAAATAGAAGAGCGAGGAAAAAGCGTAAAGTGTATTTTTAAACGCAATTAATTTTAAATAATAATAACAAAAGTAACGTTCTTGTTTTACTTTCCTTTTAACATAAAATTAAATTTAATAAACTAAAAAAAAAAAAAAACTAGAAAATGGCTCCAATCGCTGGGTATGTATAACACAATGTCCGCATGTAATTAATTTAAAGGATAGAAAAATGCATTGTAATGATTGTTAAAAAAGAACAAAAAAAAAGCCAAATGAAAACAAAAATTGTAATGAAATTGAGGCACTAACAGTTTTACTTAGACAATCAGGAGTTAATCTTCATAAATCTTATAAAATGTGCTCTCTGACTTCATCGTAGAGCTGTTGGTTTATTCAATTAAAAATTTGAGTGTTTTGCATATTTTCCTTTAGAAGCGTTGTGTTAATAGCACGCGTGCTTTCCGGCGTCCATTTTTGTTTTATTTAACGTCTGCTCTGTATGATAAGGCAATAATTAATTTATGGTCGAGTTTTTTAACCTTTCATATTAATGGACTTTGTTGATTATTTCATGATATTTTTAAAATAATATCTACATTTATTCTTTTTTTTTTTATAATTAATTGACATTGAGGTTATGTTGAAGAATTATTGGCATTTTCTCGAATGTTTGTTTGTAATACGTTAATGATTTTTTGTTGTGCCGCCGCCAGTTCAGTTTTGTTCATATAAAAGCAAAGCAAGAAAAAGTATTGCCAGGTAGTAATTATTCATGATTAAGTAAAACGTGCAAGTTTGCAAGTGATAGAATCTTATTAAAAACTACATACACTGGTTTGTTGTTTTAAAACTCAGTCGAACAATTTTTCTACAAATATCCATTTTGTTGATGAAATATAAAGAGAAAGAAATCCAAAAAGGTAATTCTTTGGATAGCTTTCCAAAAAGAAAACACCCGATTCAGGTTATGTTAGACTTACCTTCAATTGTTTCCTAAGGCTTGGCTTAAAACTTCTTCCCTAATAAATGTCTTATCCAGCTGCTAAAAAGAATTAGTTACAAATAATAACAATTCCAGAGGTTCAAAAATTAGTAGTCGTAGCAAGTGCAAGCAAACTGTACAATAACTTCATTTCTTCAGAGAGGTTGTGGTCTCAAGTAACTTGAGAAAATTGTGAATCCAAGGAAATGCCGACACGACGGCTTTTATGAATTTATAGAATTATTGCTAAACTAATATCAAGTAGGTTTGTTCCAAACATTACATTTGAATACCTCTGTATTCCGTAAGGGATCTTTAATATAACTTAAATACAATGAAATTTTATAATATAAGCTTGTCTAGATTTTCTTCTTTTTTTTACATCCACAATTCCTCATAGGACGTTCTAAGGCATAAACGTCTAAGTCGATTTCCATCCACATGATCCACACATTCAACAAAAGAGATAGAGATCTTTACATTTCGCTTATATTTGCTTTGTTCTTTTTTGCTCTAATAGTTTTATCCGACTAAACGTCGCTATAGCGCGAATTCTATAGGACGCTCTTAAGCATAAACGTGTAAGTCAATTTCGCCCACATGTAATCAACGAAAGAGACAGAGATTTTACATTTCGCTTCTATTTACTTTACGAACAGATTCTCCATAGGAAGCTCTTAAGCATAAAATTCTGAGTCGATTTCCACTCACATGTAATCAGCGAAAGAGACAGAGATCTTTACATTTCGCTTATATTTGTTTTCTTCTTTTTTTCATCTAATAGCTTTACGTATGAGTAAAGATCAATATAGCGCGAATCTATTATTTGATCATGTCTGTTTGCATGTCCATTGGTTAGAATCACGATTACAAACTCAAAATTTTGTTGAGGAAAACTAAATTTAATTTAATTGGGTAATCAGTGTACAGCCATTGTAACAAATTAATATTTTGCTGAAAAGAGGTTAAATCGGAGAATGGGTAAAGAAAGGTATTCCCGATAAAAAAAACTATTTCATAAGGCAATGTAAGACGACAGGGCTGGGTACGTTGAATGAAGGGAGATAGTAAGCAAACTAGTGCGTAGCAACGAATCCTGCGGGAGAATATAATTGTTTCGCTTTCACTTTGCTTTATTAGTTTCACTAAGGATATTAAGTGCAATGACGGCACGCTTCGTTAAAAATTGATTAAATTTATTTGTTTGTTAATAGGGTGGATTTTGGAACCAAGGAAACTTTGATAAATTGAAACGAAATATCAAAGGGGTACTTCGCTGATGATTTAGTTTAATGTTCACAGTATATTGCTTTCGTATTTCAGATAATATATCTAATCAGTATAATATTTTGTTTTTACGATTATCTTATTGGTTGCGAACAAAAGCTTGAGGTTTTCGAACGATTCATTATTGGACGTAATAAATGGCTGGGCCAGGGAAGACTTTATAGCACGATCTGTAGACATTAACCTGGACCTTTTTATTTGTACATCTAGTATAAATAATGTCTTGTATTTTAATATGAAACAAGTAAGAAGATTATAATCGGACAAGGCCGACCCTTAGATATCCTACACCACATTGTCTAACATAATTCTTTGTTTTTGTATGAAATTACTATCACGAGTAACAATTTTCATCACCACATATTAAAACTTAGACTTTCAGCACTACAAAGGATCAATTTTCGTGGAAATCCTTATTAGGGTAGGATCCAAAATATAGGTCGGTATGGTTCAACTTCGACACAGTTTATTTTCTTATGTTAAATTACTATTGTGATATAATTTTCATCATCAAGCATTGAGAGGTATACCTTCTTGTCGTAGGAACTTCAGTTTTCATTATATAAGAGGCAGGTTCAAAAATTGCCCCAGCCGGCCGGTCCAAAGTTTTCATACCTATCTAGAATGCCGAAATACTTCTACTTAGCCATCTTTGCCGAGAAATTTTGAAAATGCAATTTATTGCCATGTAACGACTTTTCAGAATAGGGCGTTATATGGGGAGTGGTCGAAAAAACAGACCGATCTAAATCCTTTTCAATACCGTTCGTTCTTGAATCAAAGCACGTTACTGTACCAAATTTCGACCTGTAGCTTGAACACAAAAATACTTGGACAGACGGATGGACAAGCTTAGATCCATTCAGATTATAACTCTGAATCAATCGGTGTAATAATTGATGGGTCTGCCTTAAGCCCTTCCGCGTGTGATATAAGTCCGCACTAACTTAATAAACCCCGCTACACAAGTAGTGTAGGGTGTAAAAATTAGGAAACTAAGAGAGGAATTTGCGGTTAATCATTGAAATTCCTTTCCATTTCAAAATTTATTGATAATATTATAAAAACATCGATACAATTTTTGTCAAACGATTTACTAACTTTTGACTCGTTTTCTTTTAAACTTTCCTTTACAGCACAATACCACCTCCGGTATCATGGGCTCAAAGAAACGAGTTGTTATATGTTATTATTGATGTGGAATGTAAAGACATTGAACATAGGTAAGTAAATAAATTCATTAATGCCACAATTCACAGTTAGTTGTAATTTTGTTAAATATTTCTCTCTTCCGTTTTGCATAAATTATTATGATAGTGTCACAGAGAATAGCTTTCATTTTAAGGGTACCAATGTTTTGGAATCTGAAAAAAAATATGACGTTACACTGAACTTTTTGCATCCGGTTAATCCCGATAAAGTAACGAATAAAAATATCGGACGATGCCTAGAATTTACTATTTATAAGAAAGAGTCTGGTCCCTACTGGCCATCATTAACCAATGACAAAACCAAATTGCATTTTCTTAAAGCGAACTTTTCAAAATGGAAGAATGAATCCGATGATGAAGATGGTAAGCCCTTTTGATTGATTGATTTATGTAAAAGGAAACAAAAATATTTCATTCTCTAATGTTTACCTACTTTTAGAAATGCCAAATGATGGTATGTTTATCAATGATATGCTTAAAGATGAAGACATGGACAATAGATTCGATGACTTTAACGTAGACGATGATGATGATTCAGACGATAACATACCAAGCTTATCACAAAATGATGAAGATGAGGATGAGAAAAAGGATAAGGATACTGATAAGAAGGAGAAATAGTTTAACTAATCCAACCACACATACACACACCCAACACACACACACACACACACACACACAAAACGTAGAATGTTAGACAGTCAAACAGACCTAAAAAAAAAAAAATTAAAAAAAATAAAAAACAGCAAAGCCCTTATTAATTAATAATTAATATACAGCATACACATTTTTCTTTTCCTTACATCTGCTTAAATGATAATAATAATAATAATAATGATAATTTAAATCTACCCTCGAAAGCAAACGCAGAAATTTTAACGTTCACTTTAAAAACGTAAATTAAAAAAAAGTCTCCTGAGAGTGGTAAAAAACTTTATTTATAATTGTGGAAAACGCAATTAATAAAATTAGTAACATTAAATTTACTTCAAACGAAGTCCATTACAGTGACTATACACTGAAACACAAACACATACATACCTACACTACAAAATTAAAAAAAAAAAAATGAATATTTTACTTGATTATAAAATGGAAAAAAAAGAACAAGTATAAACAAGAATATATTTATACTAATTAAACAATTACATAAAAGGTTTGAATGTAGTTTCCAATTAAACAAGAAAAATAGGAACACAAAGTAGTTTGTTTTTGTTTTTTTCTTTTCTTTAATTTCGCTTTTTTTTAATCTTTGTGAAATGAATAATTTTTAATATATACATAAATACTTTATTTTAAACTTAATATTACACCTATACATACACAACTACATATACAGTTTAAGGTACTCGTAAAATAATAAAAAAAGAAAAGAGAAGGAAAAAATGTAAACATTGTTTTGTTTCCTGTAAATAAAGGAAAGTCTCATGCGATATAAAAATAAAAGTTCTCGCGTATTCATTTACGAGATTTTGGTAAGAATTTCAAAGTATTATGATCTAATGCAATGTAAACTGAAAAAATCTGTGAAGTATAGCAGACAAAAATATAAAAGTATGTGTGAATAAATTCATTTATTCATCCTCGATTTCTGTCGTTGTTTTCTATTGCAAGCAAAATTATTCAAAAATTAAAAAAAAAAAATGTTAACCTCTGGGACACTTAACTCGAAGTAATGAAATCACTTAATATAGCTTGTAATTTCTCATGACTACTGATATAAACGAAAAAGAAGTATCAGAAGTATTTCCTTACCACAGAATAAAATGTGTCTCATGATATAAAATGTGATGTTTAAATTCCTATTTCAAGTTTGCTCATTTTGCTTTTGCTTAGAAATTCAGAGAGATTCCTAGCACTTTTGCAAGCTGAGTGTATAAAATTCATCAATTTACCAAGGCAATGAAAAGTCTTGAAGAGGAGCTCTTAGCTTTTATACTAAAAAAATTCCACTACGAAGGTGGAGACGCGTTTAAAATTCGCCATAATTTTTGAATTAAAAATGTTAATAATTTTCTAAAAATGTTCAAATTAGGGTAAACGTAAAAGAGAAATGCCGACTGTTGCAAAAATCAAAATTTAGATTCTCCTAACGTACCATCATTTGATATTTGGCCATACGTTTAGACTTGACTTTTCAAGAAGTGAACTGACGAATTTATTTTTGTTTGATTTTATTATTCAATTCAACATTTAATAGAATTTAGGATTATTAACGTCAACTTACGCTCTCTCGATGTAAAAAAGATAATTCAATACCAATTGATGTTCTTATTATGAGGTGTTGGCAACTCTTTTTGTAAAAGTGCTGTCATATTATTTTTATTATTGCTAAAGTTAAAATTCTCTCATATTTATATAAAGTTGTTTACATTTTGCGATGAACGGAATTTTTTTATTATTATTATTATGTTTTGTGCTGAAATCGGTTGAAAAAAATCTGAAAATCTTACCGGAAAATGATAAATTGAAATGAAATTTGAATTTGAAAAAAACTTAAATCAATGAAAAATTAAAAATAATTATCAGTTTTATTAATCTAATAAGCATGAAAAATTGGAATTATTTCTGTATGTATGCGTATGTATTGTATATATAATATGTTATACTCGATTGAAGGGCTTCATAATGGATTTGCAAATTTTTATTTTTCATTCATAATTCGTTAGATACTCTTTGTACTATTTATCAATGCATCGACACAAAACGAATTTAGCCGTTACAACTATTACATTAACGAGAAATCAAATCCTTTAAAAGAAGGTGCATATGGATACCGTCGGCATTTTATCATTCTTGTTATTGTTTATTTTACCAACGATATGTATGTCAAGAGAGAAAAAATATGTTTAATTATTCGGTCTATTACGATAAAAATCGTTCCTGTTGGCCTTCATATAATGTTTATTAGCGAATTATGCCAAATACTTAAGGTTTTGCAACAGCAATGTAAACAATGTAAACACTTGATGATGCTCATGAACTGCCAAAGTGAACAACGAAAAAAGCATAAACATCGAACACCAGGAGTTATGACACCGATTATTTATTTAGTCTATCTATCTGTACTTATTAGTTTTCGCATAGGCGATGTGATCGCTTTACCTCCTATTATACAATTGGGGGCCGTATTTACAGAAGATCAACGATCTAGTAATATCGAATCGGCATTTAAGTATGCCGTTTATCGCATTAATAAGGATAAAAATATATTGCCTGATACTCAACTAGTCTATGATATTAAATATGCGCCACGCGATGATACGTTTCGTACGACAAAACAAGTTTGTCGACAATTAGAGCACGGTGTACAGGTACTTTTCGGTCCCACCGATCCCCTCTTGGCCGGTCATATACAATCTATATGTGAAAGTTTCGATTTACCTCATATTGAGACACGCATCGATTTAGATACAACTATTAAAGAGTTTTCCATTAACTTGTATCCATCGCAATATCATCTCAATCTGGCTTACCGAGATTTAATGGTTTATCTTAACTGGACAAAGGTGGCAGTAATTTATGAAGAAGATTATGGTAAATTAATGATTTTGAAAAATTTCCTAGTATCGGGGATGGTTTTTAAAAGTTCTATTCGTCGTTTTTTTTCCCTGTAGGACTTTTTAAGCAACAAGATTTAATGTACACCACTGCTGATTTACGTACAGAAATGTACATACGTCAGGCGTCTCCTGATACATATCGCCAAATTTTACGTGCCATACGTCAGAAGGAAATCTATAAAATTATTGTTGATACAAATCCAATTAATATAAAATCATTTTTTCGTAGCGTAAGTTTCTCCGTTTTATACCCACCATTGTAAGACGGGGATATACCCATTTGATTTTTTTCGATAATATATGTAAGATCCAAAAGGCAGCTCGGAGACCCTGTACAGCATACATATTTTTGATCAGCGTGATATTCTGAGTTGATTTAGCCATGTCTGTCCGTCTGTGTCTGAGTGGGGGGTATATGTTGTTGCGATATCCTGGGTAAATCGGATATTATTAAAGTTACAAGGCTGAATATTTCCAAGTTTACTTTACAATGCACTCTACTGCTTACGTACAAAAATAGAAAACTCCCGCTATGTCCACACAGAGTTACAAGTCATTAAATTTTATTTTTCTCACTTTTGTGAGGCTTTATGCTTGCTTATCGTAGGACAAACAAGACAGAATGTATAAAACTATTTTGTACACTACTCAAATGAAGATATATTATCTGCCTAAAATTGGGTTAATTTTAAAATGAATATCGTACCGGTAGACACCGGGATTAGCTTTTTCTTAATAATATCAGCGATATGGGGGTCAAATAAAGGAACTTGGAGAGCAGAATGCGAAAAATATAGTGGTGGGTATGCGAGATTCGGCCTACGCCGAATATAACTTTCTTACTTGTTTTCATATACTTCATCACAAATATTTTTGAAAATATATATGACTTTTCAGATTTTACAGCTTCAAATGAATGATTATCGTTACCACTATATGTTTACAACATTTGTATGTATCTTGACTATGTATTCATTGATTGCTTAATGAACGATTTTTAATTATTTCTCATGTCGTTGTTAAAGGATTTAGAGACTTTCGATTTGGAAGATTTCAAATATAATAGCGTGAATATTACAGCATTCCGTTTAGTGGATGTGCAAAGTCAACTGTACACTGATATTGTCGAA
Source organism: Glossina austeni (assembly GCA_000688735.1). Lineage (NCBI taxonomy): Eukaryota > Metazoa > Arthropoda > Insecta > Diptera > Glossinidae > Glossina > Glossina austeni. The sequence goes on along the minus strand of KK502525.1, from coordinate 174,576 downwards.
CAAATGCAAAAGTTCCCTCACAGCGGTCTGGACATAGTTGAAGGTCATCCGTACATACAGGTACAAATTCGCTTACAACTGTTGCAATGCTCATCTAACATCAAGTTTATAAATCGCATAACAAAAGTTCTAAAATATCTTGATGGCTCTATTCCACATTTATTAATGCAAGATCGTTTAATGCAGTTACTCATAAAAGGACTTTTCAAAATAATTCTTTATATGGGAAGTGATCGAAAAAGTGATCCGTTTTTAACCATTTTCCACAGTGTTCGTCCTTGGTCCAACATACGTCCATGTGCCAAATGTTATCAAACTATCTCAAAAATTGAGAACTCTATGTTGAAGACAAGAGTATTGGAGGGACGGACATTACAGTATGAAATCTCCAATCCTTGTAGGTGTTGTATACATCCGCGCGAACTTAATATGCTCTCATATCACGAGTAGTGTAGGGTATAACGACGGCCACAACCTCTTTACAAGCGGACTTCCAAGGAAAAGACAGTTGTTTGGTTATTTAGTGAGAACATGTTTCCCCATCGCGAATAAGGATTCCTTTGTGTGTTTTACGTTGCTCGCTACAATGGAGACGTCATCCCACGTTGTTCGATGGTGCACGGTTTAAATATGAGGTTTAAATATGAGGCATTAATAATTACTGTAAGGAAATGGGACAACTCCCACCGTTCGGAGGAATTTGATAGAAGTGAGAGAATGATATCATGGTGATCGATGGCCCAAGTCTTCCTCCGAAGGAGCGTTCCCACTTGTCAGGATAGGTAAAATTCAAAAAAATTCCTTTGACCCGTAATGACCGCCGTACCTTTCGTTTGTTTTGCAAAGTGGAAATCCATACATTAGCCAGCATACAGATGCACACTCATGTGTGGAATTTTCACATACTGCGGATTACAAAACGCTACTATTTTTACTACTAGGTCCATAATATTCTATTCTATTCTATTCATTGTATTCTATCGTGGACTTGCACAGTGCTTTTTCATTGAGAGACAAGAAACTCTTTTCCAAGGGTTTGCTAATAATTACCAAACCACTGTACATATATTAAAATAAGAGGAGCGACGTGTAGATATTGTCTTTAGTTTCGACAGTTACTGGAAAACCTTGGCAAAGCTTATCGAAGTACGATTTGAAATATATTCGATATACGATATATATGATAGGATATGTTATCAACAAATCGAGTAAAGGGATCCTTTTGCCATTTTGCAAACAGTTGTCGTGCATCGGTTAAAAGATTCGGCCAAAATCGAGTAAAATGCGGTTAACTAAGGCTTTACAAATTTTGCTTTATAATCGATTGATTTTTTGTTTTTTTATTTTTCCAAGACTCAACCGGCATTGATGTTTGATGCTGTATACGCTTTTGCCGCTGGTCTTACCGCTTTCGATGGTAGTCATACCTTGAAAGTGACTAATTTGTCGTGCGAACAGGAAGTGCCTTGGGATGACGGCCTTTCTTTATATAACTATATAAATACGGTAAGCAGATCTGAAATGAATATTTTTTGGAAAACTAAAAATGTGTAAAAAACAACATTTTATTTAAAGGCCACACTTAACGGTTTAACCGGTAAAATTGACTTTGTAGAGGGTCGTCGAAAAGCTTTTAAGGTCGATCTACTTAAACTGAAACATGAACGCATACAAAAGGTAGGTTTTTGGACAGACTCGATAGGAGTTAATATCACTGATCCATCAGCTTTCTATGATACGAATGTCGCCAATATAACGTTAGTTGTTATGACCAGACAGGTAAATAGAAATATCAGGTACTTGAAGACAACAAAAATAATTTTAATTAACTTTGCTTCCCTTCTCCCAATTAAAAATAGGAAAAACCCTATGTTATGGTTAAAGAAGACGCCAATTTAACGGGCAATGCTCGTTTTGAAGGTTTCTGCATAGATTTATTAAAATCTATTGCTACGCAGGTGGGCTTTCATTATAAAATTGAACTGGTACCGGATAATATGTACGGAGTTTTTAATCCCGAAACAAATACTTGGAATGGTATTGTCCGGGAACTTATGGAAAGGGTAAGATACAAAATCAATTGTTTATCGATGACGCTTCTACTTAATTGACTTTCGTTATTTTAGCGAGCGGATCTAGCTGTCGCTTCAATGACCATCAACTATGCCCGAGAAAGTGTAATTGACTTTACAAAGCCTTTCATGAATTTAGGTATTGGAATCTTATTCAAGGTCAGTTGAGATGTTTCCGTGTAGTATCGATCCCTAATTGTATTGCTATTGCACTTACCTAAGACATAATGCCAGTTTGTAGTGTTGTGTTAATTAGATTTGGTTCATTTCGTATCTTTAAAAGTGAATCTTAGCAGTAAAAGTTAAAAAATACAAATAAGAAAATTATATTCGGTCGTGACCGAATCTTTTATACCCATCAGTGTTGTCCTAAACAAGATAACAAAGTAAAGGAACTTAATTTGCTCTATAATGTGAAGTGGGCGCGAGTGGTTTTTCCTATTTAGAAAATACAAGGTTTTGTCGTTATAGGCGTGTGGACTTTATAGGCGTGTTCCAGTTTAGGCCAATCACAAATTGTTCTGCAAACTTGTGGGCGAATCGCTACGCCGTTGTGCAGGCAGGCAGATGGACAGACGGGCGTGGTTATGTATATTATAAATTTGATATAATTTATTGAGTTTTTGAAGCTTGTTTCTGTGCTATATAAAAGTATTGGATAAAAGATTAAATATTGATACACTATAATAATTGAGTAGGCATGGTCAATTTTTCCCATTTTTGTACAGGTACTACAGCATTGCCCATAGACTATGTCTTCCAATTTTCGTACATCTATCTGCCACAGTTTATTGAGTAATGAGCAAAGAAATAATTTTTTATTCCTTTTGAAAGCAGAGGTGTGCTCAGTTTACATGGTACTGTGGGCTCGCCCTTCCATCGATTTTGCCCATGCAAAAAGTTCCATTATTTCTGCCAAATTTGAAGTTTCATACTTCATTTGCCCAACCGAGAGAAGATTTACAACAGAAGTTACACAGACGGGCAGAGGGACGGACGGACATGCCTAAATCGATGAGAGTTGGATGTTAATCGAGAATATATATATACTTTGTGGATACGCACTCCTTATCCTTCGGCGATGGGTATAAAATAACAATTATTTGACTTAAGAATGAAGAAGAGTTATGACTACTGTCTGTTACCTACCGATTCCAATTAGAAATTGTCTAGAAGTATTGTGGCCACTTTGATACATTCAAAGAGTCATTGTCCGACGGCCGTTATTTGCTTAAACATTCTCTGTTTTAGCATTCGCGCGTCTCCACAAAAAAAGCTAAACTGTTTAAGCTCTTGATGCCGTTGCCCACATATATGTTTAGAGTATTGTAGATCATTAATAAAAAGGGAAAAAATTTGATATTAATTTATTCTTTCAACAACGAAAATCATAATTTGATATATAAAATAACGGAACCTACAGTATAATGCTGAAGAGCATTAAGAATAACTTTGAACAAAATCTTGTCTTTTTGTTTTTGTGTTTTCGTTAATACCTAAGAATTTGATTTGATTTTAAGTTAGTTTAATGTACGTTTGAGTTTAGTCCATGCAATAGCATATCACTGTACTTATCGGTTGATTTATTTAGATTGCTTATCCGTATCTTTAGGTGCCTACCAGTCAACCTACACGTCTTTTCTCATTTATGAATCCATTGGCTATGGAAATATGGTTATATGTGCTCGCGGCTTATATTCTAGTCTCGTTCGCTTTATTTGTGATGGCTCGTTTTTCGCCTTACGAATGGAGTATCCCATATTCCTGTCAAAAAGATTCCGATATTGTAGAGAACCAATTTTCTATATCAAATAGTTTTTGGTTTATAACCGGCACCTTCTTGCGACAAAGTTCGGGTCTGAATCCAAAGGTGAGTTGATAATACATTTTTATTTTACTCTAAAGCGTTTATAAGGTGGCGTTTATTGATGAAAAAAAAAAAAAAAAAAAAAATATATATACATATATATATATATATAGGTGCCTACACATGAGATACGGTAAAGCTTCAATCGTAACAAATGGAAACGACAGCTCCAAACAGTTAAAAAGCGAAATATAAAAATGGAAAAAAAAAAAAAAAAAAAAAACAACAATTCATATGACATTGAGGGAATACCACACCAACACCATCGTGGTGTCATCGTGGCATCGTGCTGTTAAGTCTTCGTGGCACGTTTATATAATGTATCTCTCTCAGGCATCACCCTGGGAACGATGATTGGCTTTTTTGCATTCCTTATGCCATTGGGAATCGCGATGTTAAGCCTTCGCGGCAGGAAGCCGCATTACACACCTAAAAAAACGGAACACGCATTAACATTCTTAGTTAGATTCAGTGAAGCCTTCGCGGGATGCGGCCACATTACACTTCTAAAAGTAACGAACACTCATTAACACTCTTACTTAAATTCAGTGAAGCTTGGAAACGGCCGCAATTACTCATTGGGAAACGCGACCTTGCTAATGTGTTTACCCAGAAGTTCGTTTCAGTGATTTCGGCAAATTCACTTGAAAACACCAACGCTTATGTTGCACTCAAATCGTTAAGTGATTGAGTTCGTCTTCATTTACATGATGAAAATTAAGAAAATATAAAAAAATGCGGAAAAATGTTTAATAAGCTTGTCCCATAGGCTTTGCTTAGTCGGAAAAAAACACAGTGTGGCAAGATCGACCATTAACTGCTCTGCACCACATTGCCTAACACACTTCGTATTTCTGTACGAAAGTACTTTTACAATTTTCATCACCACATTTTAAAACTTAGCTTTCCCTGCTTTACAAAGGATCAATTTTTGTGAAAATCCTTATTAGGTTAGGATCCAAAATATAGACCGAGATGGTCCAAACTTGGCACAGTCAATTTTCTTATGTTAAATTACTTTTATGATATAATTTTCATCATGAAGCATTGGCGAGTATACCTTCTTGTCGTAAGAATTTCAGTTTTTCTTATATAAAAGGGGGTTCAAAACTTGCCCCAGCCGGCCGGTCCAAACTTTTCATACCAATTTAGAACGCCGAAATACTACTGCTACTTAGCCATCTTTGCGGAGAAATTTTGAAAATGCAATTTTTTTCCGTATAACGACTTTTCAGAATCGTGCGTTATATGGGGAATGGTCGATAAAGTGGACCGACCGGAACTATTTTCAATAGCGTTCATCCTTGAGTCCAAACACGATACTGTACCTAATTGCGACCTGTAGCTTGAACACAAAAATAATTGGAGAGACGGACAGACAGGCTTAGATCAATTCCGATTACGATTCTGAATCGTTCGATATAATAAAAAAGGTGGGTCTATCTTAAGCCCTTCTGCGTGTTACATACGTTCGCAGTAGCTTAATATACCGAAGTAATGTAGATTATAAAAATTAAAATTCTAGGAGAAAGAAAATACAGCCAGCGAGGCACCAATTTTGTTACAGAGTAATAAATATACGCTTTTCCTGATTTTCTGCAAGCGGTACAGCGCCAGTATTTATTCCCTTCGCCCTTCGTATTTATTTATAGGGGCGAAATTTTGCTTTGCATTCCCTAGAGATCCCCGTTAATTTGCTTCAATTTATATCAATTTACGTAAGATGTACGCCCATATTTTTTAATGTGATTGCAAAAAATGTACTTGCTTTTTAGAGATCAGATCGCGCGCAAACTCGTTTCTTTTCTTTTATGAATCCCTTGGCTGTGGAAATTTGGATTTATATTGCTTTCGCTTATATATTGGTATCGCTGACCATTTGGATTGTAGCTCGATTATCGCCTATTGAATGGGTACCAGAGAATCCTGATGTTTGCGATCACGAAGATTGCCGCGACGATGCGTCACCTGAAGAACTAATCGAGTTACAAGAACGTCCTAAAAGAGATCCCCATAACTCAAACCAAGTTAATTCAGAAAATCGAAATTCTAATCACGATGATAAGAACGACGACGAGAAAGGTGATGAGAAAAATGCAAAGCAATCGACGCAATTAAATGATGGCCATGCTACTTGGTTTTCTCGAAAACCTTACCGTCACGTTATCGAAGAGGATGTTGAACAACAACAACAACATCATCATCATCACTCCGATTCTGAATGCGGAGAAACGGAACTTGAGTCTATTAAAAATGATTTCACTTTAAAAAACAGCTTTTGGTTTGCCATAGGCGCTCTCATGCAACAAGGTTCCGACTTATATCCACGGGTAGGCGAAAAAATTCTTAATGACTGGGAAATGCTTTTACAATTTCAAAAAAAAAAAATAATAATAAAAAGAAAGACTAGGCTTTTTTTCAGTGATCTTATAATCAAAAATTATTTCCTTTGTAGGCTACCTCTACACGCATTGTTGGCGGTATCTGGTGGTTCTTTACCTTAATTATTATTTCATCGTATACGGCTAATCTGGCAGCGTTTTTAACCGTCGAACGTATGATAACACCGATCGAGAGCGCTTCCGATTTAGCGGAACAAACGGACATCTCGTATGGAACATTGGAAGGCGGCTCAACTATGACTTTCTTTAGAGTCAGTTTTATTCTAATTTTTTGCGAGCAAATTTTTATCTTCTTATGCTTCCTAGGACTCTAAAATTGGAATATACCAGAAGATGTGGCGTTATATGGAAAATCGAAAATCTTCCGTGTTCGTTAAGACCTACGAAGAAGGTATCAAACGCGTCATGGAAGGCGATTATGCTTTTCTAATGGAATCCACTATGTTGGATTATGCAGTGCAAAGGGACTGCAATCTAACGCAGATTGGTGGGCTTTTAGATTCAAAAGGTTATGGCATTGCCACACCTAAAGGTTCACCTTGGCGAGATCCCATGTCTTTGGCAATATTAGAGTTGCAAGAGAAAGGTATCATACAAATGTTATACGACAAGTGGTGGAAAAATACGGGAGACGTTTGCAATCGTGACGATAAGAGCAAGGAATCTAAGGCAAATGCTTTAGGGGTAGAAAATATCGGTAAGGGAAATGTATTCCAATGATACATGAGATTTTCGTTGACATTAAATTGATATCGTTCCGAATAGGTGGAGTCTTTGTGGTTCTATTATGCGGCTTGGCGTTGGCTGTCGTTGTAGCGATATTAGAATTTTGTTATAATTCGAAAAAAACCGTGCAAACTGAAAATCAATCTTTATGCTCTGAAATGGCCGAAGAGTTACGGTTTGCAATGCATTGCCATACGTCAAAGCAACGACCCTCCACGAAACACAATTGTGCCAAATGCATGCCAGCCAGCACCTATGTACCGCAAGGTCCAACCACGTCCGCCTCGGTAACCAGTGGACTGGCTGGTATACCGCATCATCTTAGTGGAGTCCAGTATAATTATTTAAACTAATTTTTTAACTAGTCAATGAACACATATATATATATACATATATATATATATATAAATAAATTAAAAGGAACTTCCAGGGATATCATCTAAAGATATTAAAAGATGCTGAAATTTTACATATTTTTGTTTCGAATATGAAAAATTATAGAGAAATTTATAAAGTGATAAAGTACACGAGAAAAGATTTAAAAATAATAGTTATTTAATGCGAAAAAAAAAATTATTAATTAATTTATTTTTTTTTTTTTTTTTTTTTTTAATTAAGGGGAAAATTAAAAAAACAAAAATTAGTGTTTAACAATCAATCTTAAAGAAGAGGCTTATTCTTGGTGTAATAGAATTTTTTTGTATATGCAATATGAATGAGGCTTATTCTTAACTATATAGCAGATAATACGAGCTATAAATTAAGAGAGGGAAAATACAATGTCAGTAAATGGGGCCGTCGTCGTCGAAGTACCTTTATACCGTTGACACATGCGTGAACTGACTACGATGATCAGCACTAATATGTTCCAACATTATCGCAGATATATTCGCATACAAAGCCCTTGAGGAGCATAACTGCCTTTGCTAATCCAAAAAGAAACAAGGAAGTCCGGCCGGGGCCAAATCTCTCTATACCCACCAATTACCACATTTCTTGCCCACAGTTACTGCGGTCAAATTTGCTTCTTCCGCCTTTAATAACTCTTCATTTGGTATAGCTTCGAAATGCTGCAGCAAATGCAACTCGGAAACCACTGTCAGCTAAAAAGAGAAATATGAAAAGGGTCACGTTTAGTATGAAAATATATTATAGACCTAAATATAAATATAGTTTATATATGAAGTTGTTTTGTCTTTACTTCATTCCTTTCGAGCCTGGTCTTTGTTGAGGGCTCGCACCGACATTCAAAAATTTTAAGACTAAAAAGCTTTTCCTTTCATGTTGTGTTACTGTATCATGATCAATCAATAGTTTAACCGAAATCTCTATCATCATAGGGACCGACTTCTGAGATACTCAGACGGAAATTCATAACAACAGCTGGCAGTATTAATGATGCAGAATCCTCTTGATAACCGATAGCATCGAATACTTTTCTACCACCGCTTTCTCCACTCAAATCTCAATGTCCAAGAAATCGGTTTTTTCCAAACGTCGCTTTATGTCTTAAATGTCCACCAGAATTAAATTATAACCAACACTATGGCATTCTACTCTCAACTCCTTTCATTTGAAGGTATTTTTAAGAGAACATTTATCCACTAAGTCGTGACGTCTGCCACAATTAATTTAGAATTAACACACTTCGCTTCTCGCATTCTACTCTCCAAGTCCTTTTATTTGAGACACATGTCCACGGTATTGTAACGAAAAAATTAGGTCACCACGTCGTGACGTCCCAGATATTTTATTTGGAAATAACACATATTGCTTTTCCCAATCTACTTTCAAGTTTAGGGCACCCTGTAAATCTTATTTCTTAGTATTTGTATTACTTTTCAAAATTTATGTCAGTTTTCAATTTTTTCCCAGTCCGAAATTCGATGCTTAACACACCTGAGGTGATGATGTATCCTTATTCAAGTTTAGGGCCCCCTGTAAATATTATTCCTTAAGTTTTCATACTAATTTTCAAAATTTATGTCAGTTTTCAATATTTTTTTACATAAATTTAGAAAAATCGAATCCGATTCTTAGCGCACCCGAGGTGATAATGTCTCCTTATACAAGCTTAGGGACCCCAGTAAAATATTATTCCTTAGCTTTTGTACTACACCCGTAAACTGGGTTTGCAGTTTTCCAAACATCTCGTCCTCCGTCGTATTATAATAGTGGGTTCAACTCGCAAACTCCCAGATGCGGCACATGTCGCTCACAAAGACATGTGTACACCTATGACCAGATATTCCAAAAAATAGATGAAAAAATTATTTCTCTGTATTTCAATTTTTCTAAAAATATTTATTTTTTTAAAATAGATGAAAAAATTATTTCTCTGTATTTCAATTTTTCTAAAAATATTTATTTTTTTAAAAATATTCAATTTTCTTTTTTTTAATTTTGCTTTATTTTATTTACTTTACACTTTATGTTCAAACAATTGTTTAATTGTTGGGTAGTGAGAAAAAACCTTTGGATTGAATTATAAAGGAACACAGATAAGGGAGCCAATGCCATCGAATAACCTGGTTTGATGAAATATCATCCGTGCAGATGGGACTCACACTAGAGTGAAATTTACAGAAAACCTAATTTTAACTTATATTGCTCGAAATCACTCTGACCTGATATTCTAAAAAGTAGGTGAAAAAATTTTTTCATATTTTTTCATGATTGATCAGGAAGATATTGTATTACCTTTTTTTAAGAAATATAAAAATATTTTTCTTATCATTTTCACTTCAATTTTCAAGCAATATTTTTCAACATTTCTGTCGCAGAGACAAAAAAAAAATCTTAGCCTACTTTTACATATCTCTTCGCAACCTCTCAGCTTTTCAACTTTTCTGAATGAAATCGACTGTTAAAAATTTGTATATTTCAAACTTATTATACCTTGTACAGAGTGTATTAAGTTAGTGCGGACGTATGTAATATCTATGCGGATCGATTCAGAAGCATTTTCTAAATTGATCTAAGGCTGTGTCCGTCTGTCCACATACTTTTGTACTAGACCTTCATCCCGCAATTTCTCAGATATTTCAATGAAATTTGGTACACACTGACGTGTTTTTGCCTAAGGACGAATGTTGTTGAAAATGATTCGAATCGGACTACGTCTTCGACCATTTCAATTTTGGAAAAAAGTCTAAATTTTTTCATACTTTTTTCTGTAACTTTCGATCACGTCAAGATATTTACAAAAACCTATAAGCCAGGTATTCGCCAGGGTCGACTTCGTGATCGTTTAAAAATGTGAGGTTGAAAATTGCACAGCCTTGAGCCGTTATCGGTTTCATATCGTTGCCTGTAACTTTCATTACCGTCAAGATATATTCTGAAATCTGCGACCAAATCAATCCGAAAATACCGTCACAATTTACGATAGAATTTTAGTTCTAATTTGTCTGTGATAAGGCAGTTTACAACTATTTTTTAGCCTTGAGCTCTTAATCAATCAAGGAATGTTTAGCCCGAATCTCAACCTTCTATCTTCACTTTTGACGATTGTAGCATTTCCACAAAAGTTATGAATCAAAATGACCCATTAGCTCTTTTCTTAAGTTCCTCTTCATTCAATTTTTGTATAAAATATCAAAACACTTTTACGCATAGCACATATTTTCATTGCCTTTGATAATTGCATATGTAAATTTAAACATTACATTTTAAAGCTGGCAATGCCGTATTTTCATTTATGTTATTCGCTTTGAAAAAAGATAAAAATGTAGGTTTCGCTTTGAAAAAAGAAAGATGTTACCATATTCAAAATAACATAATATTATTATTATGTTATTGTCATAGAAACGACGTTTGCTTTTCATTTATTTTGATTTGTTTTGCCGGGTCGGGTTAAGACAAGTTTTATTTTTAATTATTTCCTGAATTTTGCATTTCTTTGGAAAAATACAAAAGCAAATAGAACGCAGTTTAATATGGCCAATCGTTATGCGAGACGTTTATCTTTTATAGCTGAATGGTATCAAGAGGAAGCCGCAATTATTAGAACCTTCACTATATGTTATTACGTTGCCGATAATGCATTGGAAGTGGTAAATGGTGCCTCGCATAATTACATTTTCAATAATAATTAAATAAATTAAATTTCATTCTCATTGACAGTTCGATCAACGCACTAAGAAAACCTTTTTAAGACGTACTAAAATGCCCGAATTATCGGAACGTGATTTCTTTGTTGGCTCGAAAATTAACATATTTGGCCGTCAATTTGATATAGTGGATTATGGCGATGAAATAACTAAAAATACTTTAGCTAAATTTCGTAAAAAGTACGTTACACATCCATTATGCATAACGTAGGGTGCGTTGCAAAAGTAGGCGGTCAAATTACAAACAATTATTAAAACGAATACGTGATTAGGGAGAAACATGTAAATATGGTTTTTAGGTTGTACAATTTCCTGAAAAATGCCGGTACATCATGCAAGAATATTATTTAAAATATCGACGATGTATCATCGTACACAAGTTAGAAAATTGAAAGGGTTGAGGGCAGCTAAGTAAACTTCGTTGGTTATCTTGTTTTCGAAAAACGTTTTAAAAAACCTTATGGAACCTTATTAAAAATTATTATATCATTATTTTCAGGACATTCATTTTATTAAAGAATAGCATTTTACCGCACTTGGGCACAGTTCTTCGCGCTTTTATTGAAAGCAACTTCAGCATTAGTAAAGCTAGAATGGTCCAATTTACGGCCGAGCAAGTCAAAGATTTCTTAGCGGAGAAGAGCAAAGGCGACGTCCAAACTTCGTAATTAGTTAACCTTTAAAAAAAGAAAAAAATTGAAAAAACTTTAAAAATTAATTTTCAAATATATATTTAGTGTGCTGATGAATCAGTTATTATCAGGACCTTCTATAGGCTTTGAATTAATTGCGGATAATGCTGTAGAAAAAATCAAATATTGCCAAGGTCAATCTAAGGAATGCATGAATGAGGATATGCCATCAGCTCTAAGAGGTTTATTCGAACGTGAAGATGTGCGTAATGGCATTTATTGTTCGCAAACTGATGAGGATGCATTAAGGGTAAGCCATACGTATATATAATATCAGTATTGATCAGTTTTAATTTCAATCTCAAATGTTTTCCACGTTGCTTCACATGCTATGATCCACAAAAAAAAATTCGGTAAATTGCACCCGCTATACACCTGCATAATAAACACTTTTCCTTTTCCGTAATGATGCTACGTCTTGGTAGACTTACAAAGCACAATAAATCTAACATTTTGTTTGTAATATTTAACAAGTAAGACCTGTTGTGACCTAATCTTTTATACCCATCACGGTTATGCCGAAAAGTCAAAAAAAGTAAAAGAACTACATTTTTATTGAGGTTGATTTTTTTTTATTTTTAAAATATGCTCGTGGTCGTCGTAAGCGTGTCTTTTGAAAAACTTCCCTTATAGGTTTATTTTTGCGAAAGGTAACGTTATTAAAGAATAGCAAGAAGGTGCCACGCAGTGGGACAGACGGACAGACAGACATTTTTAGGTACATTCCAAATATGAACTGCCCAAGAGTTTGTATACTTGATGGGGTTATTGAAGCTTGCTTGTGCCCTTTATAAAGATATTGCAAAAAAAAAAAAATTAAATTTTGATACACTATAATATTGAGTAGGCATGGTCACCTTTCACATAGAATGGACGTTCAAGCTTTTGTAGATTTAGAATGACTCTGCAGCATACGGTTTAATAGAAGGTAGGTCTGTTTTAAGACCTTCTGGGAGTTGCACACATCCGCGCAAACTTAATATATATAAATGACGTAGGGCATAACACTTGTTATAAAATTTTCCTTTCACTTACATAAACTGTTCTCCGCAGTAATGTTGACTCAATTTGATAGCCAAGCTAACATAGCTTATCGGCATGCGTATGGAGGTCGTAATTGGTCTTTTGCAAAAAGTCGGATTTGAGATGCAAATCAATATAAACTTATTTACTATACAAAAATTTAAGCTCAAGATTTTCGGCTTAGGTTACCTGCCTTCAAACTGCTTTCAAAAGCAACAAAGAACTCTCTCTCTGGCATTATGCTATGTGTTGTCTCCTGTCGTAGATCTCCTTCTTCGGATTCTTCCACAATAACTAACTAATATTCTACGTTTCTCTAATTGTAACTAAATATCTGAAAGGTGACAATCTCTAGCATTTTTTTACTAATTCCAGGATTGCAATTTCTTTTTCGATGGCAAGAGTAGTCTACAAATAACCGTTAAATTGAAAAATAGTACTTTGGCTGTCATTAAGCCTCATGCCATAAAGGAAGGTAATCTTGGTAAAATTATATCGGAAATTACTTCAAATGGTTTTAAGATAACTGCTTTGCGTATGCATTTACTGGAACGAGTTAATTGTGAAGAGTTTTACGAAATATACCGTGGCATTGTACCCGAATACATAGTAAGGGAGTGTGGAAATTTTTTTATATAACTTTAATTTATACTCGTCCTCTGCAGCCTATGGTAGCTCAGCTTGCTAGCGGTGTTTGCATGGCTTTGGAGATTATGTGTGCGGATCCGAATAAAAATAGCTATGAAGAGTTTCGTAATTTTTGCGGGCCCACCGATCCGGTAAGCGAACTCGCTTTTTTTTTTTTTCTTTTCTTGAATAAATCTCTTTTATTTTTCTTTATTTTCGAAGGAAATTGCTAAACTTTTAAGACCTCATACCTTAAGGGCTAAATATGGTTCTAGTAAAACCTTAAATGCTGTACATTGCACAGATTTACCGGATGATACCATATTGGAGTTGCAATATTTATTCAAAATTTTAGATTAATTAAATTGTTTTATTTTATATATTTATCTTCTTTTTTTTTTCTTTTTCTATTCAACACTCTACATTTTTTATTACATTTTTTATAAATAAATTAGGTTTTTTACATTAAAATTTAAAATTTTTTTTTTTTTTTTTTTGAATAAAACTTTTTAAAATATTTCTTCTTTATTACTTTTACTCGTACTGGGTAATTCATCTTTAAAAGTGTCTTGTAGTGGTGTAGCTTCAGTGGCTGTTAACAGTAAATGATGACCCAAACGTTCTTGTAAAACGTAATCATAAGCTAAAAATATGTAAACCATGAGACCTATGAACATGATTATGCCATAAAAGAAGAATTCATCGCTTTGGTTATTAAATAGAGCCAGTTCCTTGAATAAGACTACGATTAAATTGCCAAAAGCATTATTCAGAAACCAGGCGGCAGTGACTACAGATTTCATTGATGGCGGGGCCTAAATGCAAGTAGAAATGAAATGAAAATTATTTGCTTGAAAACTCTATGTAGAGTGACTGACTAACCTGAGTGAAAGCGAATTGTAAACCCGGTATGGATAGCAATAATTCACCCAACATTAGCAAAAGGAACTGAGGTATCTGCCAAGACACATTCACCGACTTAGGAGGTTGCAACTGTTTAAAAAAAAAAGTAAATAAATAAAAAATGTAAGTAATTTTCACTTGAATATCTTTCAATGACTTACTTACATAAATATATTTTTGCAGTAAGGCAGCACAGATAAAGGAAAGGGCTGAGAATAATGCCCCCAAGGCTACGCTTTGTAAAGGCTTCATATCATAATTGCACAACTTAAGTAGTATAGGTTTTACTATATATTGCGTGAAAGGTATTAAAATGAATAAGAATACTGGACCGATAGCTTTGGCCTGATCTGGTTGCAATTTTATGGCTGAACTTAAGGTAGTATTCATTAGGGAAGCCTGAAATGTCCAACTCGAGTCTTGTTGTGCCAATAGAGCAAAATATAAAGGTAAAGGAAGAAATAATTTAGCCAACTAAGAGAGATAAAATTTATTTTGTGATTATTTTAAATGAAGAATTACCGCAGGCAAAAAAAAAAGAATCGCATATTTACCTTTAACACCTTGGCCACCTCATTAACGAAGCTATCATCATATTTATCTAAAGCATAATGTAACCAATAATTGGGTCTTTTTGCCAATGATTTTTTACACCATTTCTTAGCTAACGCGTGCTTTACACAGCCATAAAATTTTAATAAAATATTTTCTTCGGCTAATTTTTCCGATTTAAAGAAAAATTTACCGAAACTAAAAATTACTGAGAAAAGAAATGAAAAAAAAAAGGAAAAACAAATGCAATTAATAGGAAGTCATCACCCGACGGAATATATAGATTTCATTTTTATTGTAACTTACTCCAGCCTAAGAAAAATGATGAAGCCAATGTACCAAAAACTGCCGGATAACAATCGCTTTTATTGAAACATTGCACATTGGCTCGGACCATTGGTGGCAGGATTTTGCTCAAAAATATTCCCATGTAATAGACGAAATAGTACAGTGAGAAATATTCAGCTAACTGCTTAGCTTGTTCCGGTACTTGGAATTGTAAAGCTCCCAGCGAGGCCACACATGCCCGAGTGGAACCGTTACCAACGGCTATAAAAAGTAAAGATGTAGAAACTAGGAAGCTAAAGAGATGACAAAAAACAGTCATAAAGCGTAATTTAAACTTAATTTATATGAAAAGAGAACTTCAGGAGAGAGAACTATCTATTTGAGTAGCCGTAAAGTCTTATTATAGTCGAATACTCTTCAATACCTTTATAAAAGATAAATCGCTTGTCTAGGAGCTTTCCTTAAGTAAAAAAAAAGCACTCCCATCAACGACTTGCTAAAATATTTATTTCATTTTTTCTTCCGTCACTTTTGTCCCACTTATCGGGAAGATTAAAAGCGGTCGAAAGGAAAAAAAAAATTTGAAAAACTCTTTGAACGTAAAACAAATAAAAAAAAACTATATTCGGCCGCGTTCGAGCGTTTTATACTCAGCCCCGCTTAATATTCACTTTGCAGGGTCTCGAAAGTTTTTTTCGAAGTGAAGCAAAAGTTTGGTGAAAAGCAGAAATTTTGATACTCTTTAGTGCTGAATAGGGGCGGCCGAATTTCTCCATTGTTATAGAAGTACTGCCGGACCACTCATAGAATATAAAAGCCATGTTCTAAGTAAAGTGCAAAAATCTGAATTTTTTTTTAATTTTGCAAGGAAAGGTAGTCTTAGGCTATATTGTACTGTAGTCGCGTCCTTCAATCGATTTGGCCCAATTTCAATCAATCCTTGTGCCGAATTTAAAGCCGATTAGTTAATTTTTGCAAGCAGGAGAATGTTCATCACAGACGGACGGACACGCTTATATCAGTTTCGAATTTGATGCTATTCAAGAATATATATATAGTTTGTAAGGTCTTCGAAGATTTCTGCTGCTTTTAGTATGACTTTGACATAAACACGGATTTTCTACTAGCTTTCTATTACTACAACAGAAGTAAGAAATAGAGTGGGATAGGGACAGGGAGAGGAAGATATGAGCTTAAATGGTTAGTTCAACTTACATTAACACTGATCCTAGATAAGGTAATGAGGTAATAATTAGTAACAGCCAACCAAAGCCGTACAGGAAATAGAAGCTTGTAATGCTGCGAACATTGCCCATATAGCTATCGGCCAATATAGCACCGAATATGGGACAAAATTGACCAAAAAAATTAAATATATGTAAAACAATTGTTGAAACGCTTTCACTTAAATTCAAATCGTCGCGTAGGTATAAAGCTAAAATTGCTGCAAAATAAATGCAAAAGTTTTAATAGAAATTTGAAAACATTTTTTCAATTTAACACTAATTCTATGGAAACCCGTCAATTTGGCAGATAAATTTTGTGAATCCTCACTTTCGCAAAAGTATAGATACGAAGTTGAAGTTTGGCGCAGGAAATCCTTGAGCGATTCAGAAAAGGACTTGAGCTGTTCGCAGACACGCCCACAATGCAGAAAAACATAAAACCACTTTTGATTACACCGATGTTTTTTCGTATTTTTATCCAACATCGACTCCCTTAAGCTTAATGTTTAAAGCTAAAAATCCACCAAGTGGCACAAACACTTCTTGATCGATTAAGAATACAAGGTTGAAAAACGGTCTCGATCTGTTCGCGAAGACAACCACAATGCAGAAAAACATAAAACCACTTTTGAGGACACCGATGTTTTTTCGTATTTTCGTCTACCGCCTAAGGACATTGAACACTTTATACTGAATTTTCAAAGCTAAAAATCCATCAAGTGGCATAGACGTTCCTTGATCGATTAAGAATGCAAGGTTGAACAATGAGCTCGATCGGTTCGCAGACACCCCAACAATGCAGAAGAAAGTCAAACAACCTCTGAAGACACCAAGATTTTGTTTACATTTTCAAAAATATGTGGAATTGACGGGCGCCATAAGTGTAGTAATAAATTTCATAAAATCGCTTACTTCTCATGCCGTTCGCAGCGAATGCTTCCAATAGTTTAGTTAATAAAACGAAAAAAATTGCGACGGGATACTTCGTGGGACGCGGTTGACGGGTTAAGTTGGTGACCAAGCCATATCCTTGAGGTTTCTTTGCGAAGAACTTTTGAAATCTTGATTTCGAGAGATTTTCATTGAAAGTTATCGCGCTTAGGGCAGGCAAAGCTAAAAGAAAAGTATTTTTCAAAGTGATTTAATTTATCATTCAAATGTTGCTTTAACTTACTCTCTTCGCTGGCAATTTGTGAAGCACGAAACATGATCTTTTTTTTTGGTCTTCTTCTTCTTCTTTTTCTTAGAATCTTTTGCTATATCTTTGGTTGATTACCTGCAATAACCTTTTTCGCACACCTTGATGTTGTTATAATTTTTCTGAGCCATGGACAGAAGAATGCTTTGTTTTTTGTTGTTTTGTTTTGTTTTGTTTTATTTGTTTGTTTTTCAACCACAATTATTAATCTTGAATTTCATGATACAATGTTTAATAAATTTGTAAATTTTTTTTTTTTTTTTTTGGTTTTTTCGGTTTTTGTTTTCACATTATTTTTTAATATGTAAAATAAATTGAAAAAATTCCAAGAGCGCAAACGTTTGAACACTGGCTCGAATCAGAGCTTAGTAAAAACTTCTATTCAATTATTTTTACGAGTTGCATTGTTCACGTTTTTGTTTACCGCGAGTCTACTGCCCCGAGCCTGTCTCTGTTGTTGCTTTATTGTCATTAAATCTCGAGTCTAAGCTCACATGCACACTCCTGCATCTCTCTCTCTCTCTCTCTCTCTGTCTGTGT
>KK502525.1:140645-153630 GCA_000688735.1 Glossina austeni | reverse complement strand
TAAATCGATTCAGAAAGTGATTCTGAAATAGAGTGGGTCCACTCAAGTCCTTTTGAATGTTGCACACACCTAAATAAATTTAATATACCCTTGTAACACAAGTGGTGTAGGGTATGAAAATTGTAAAAAAAACGTATTTTTTAAAGCAAAGGGTTTGTCGTATATATATTAGTGGATATAAACATTAGATAGAATGATAAAAATAAAAGGGCCGCGCTAAAGCTCATCGGAGACCTTTTGAATCGCAGAATTCTTTTCTTTGGTCTCAATAAATTATAGCAATAATAATAACAATAATAATAATAATAAGGGATAGAATGGATTAAACCCGTATACTTTCGTCTTTCTGTCCGTAAATAAAAAACACTTTTACTCTTTTTGTCTCTTTTGCTGATAAGCAATAATCGGTACAATTGCATCGCCCCCGCCTTATGTTAGCAACAATTTATTTAGTTCTTCAGAACGCTTGCCCTTTAAACAGCCTCTGCAAAATTGTTTTAACTGCCAGTTAAAAGTTATTTAACTTTTCGGTATCATTTATTTTACTTGGGTAACTAAAACTGTCTGTGTGTGCACAGAAGGTAAGCGTATCGAGATTAAAAAATTTTAAGACCAAAAGTATGTTTGGTAAAAAAGAATTGTGACAGAGGGATTTAATTGAAATCGGTTACGTTACATTACGTTAACCAACCACTCTTCTGCAATAGTGTTTTTAGTAAGGGGATTATAATATTTTTCGGGTCTTGAAAAGATTTCAGGTTTATTATGTTCCAAGCGCTTCATCTATGTTTTTCTGCTATTAAGTTAGGTCGAGTAGAGGTCTATCCACTAAGAGTTTCTGTAGCTGAGCTCTTTTGTCTATTATCTCTTACAGAAATGGTTGGACCTCTGCCTCTAAAAGATGTCTATGTCTACCCTAAATCACTAGTGGTACGCTATATATTGAAGTGTGCGGACGCACGTAATACGTAGAAGGGCTTAAGGCAGATCCACCTTTACACTTACCTTATCCGTCCGTCCTATTTATTTTTAGTAAGTAAGTAAGTAGGGACCTATGTAGTCTCTAAAAGGGCTTAATATAGATCTACCTGTTATTATATCGTTATACTAAGCATGTCTATCCGTCCTAACTTCGTCCATATATTCTTGTGCTGCAATTTTCAAAATGTTTAGATGAAATTTTGTATATTGACGCATTGTTTTGGCCCAAGGACGAACGCTATTGAAAATGATTCGAATTGGCCTTATTTTGACAAGTCGTTACAAAAGACACTATAATAATTTTCAGAATTTGACAACAAAAATCGCTGAGATATAACATTTCAGCATTTTAAATTAGTGTGAAAACTTTGGACCGGATAAAACAATTTTTTGAATACCTTGTCATATAACCATTCCTAGGAAATCTGAACCTTTATGTGGTAAAAATGCATAATTTGCAATACTTCCTGATGAAAATTCATCCATAACCATAAGTTGACGTAAAAATTAAGCTAACCGCATTTGGACCCCATTGGTATATGCCAATGGGGTATACTTTTTAACATTTTAGGATGAAAATCGGTCTTCAGTAAATCAACTGTAGGAGCATTTAGATCACATAGTTCTATTTTTTAAAACGCACCATATATAAAGGTTTCCATACCCTCGAAGCCTAATTTGAAGGAAGTAACTGGAGAAGAGAATTTTTGAAAAGTAAATTAAGCTTCCCAAATTTAGACCAAGTTGGCCAAGTGGTCCTCCAATATAAGGGCTTTTATAAATGTTTTACATTTACATAAAGGCAATGTACGATCTTCGGTGTATTATTGATTAAGCGAAGTGATGAAGGGTAGCTAATGGTCTTGGAAGAGGAAACATTTAAATCTTATGAACTGGTCTGTTTTTTTTTTTTTTTGCATCGAAGTATACTCAAAGATAGTGATAAAAATAAAAATCTATCAAATGTAACAACAGTGGAATCTTCACTAAATTAGTTTTTATTTTAAAATTTCTTTTATTTAAGTTACACAAAATTTTCTTTTCTGCCCTATAGGGTTTTCAAAATGTTTCTTTAATGAAGTTTAAGATGACATCTAATGAACAGGTAAATGGCTTATGACATATATGGTAGATTCCGTGGCCCCTCTCCGGGGTTATATTCATATGCAAAAAAAAAAAAAAAAAAACTATTGACATTTGCGTTGTTTACACCAATTTTTTCGCCTCGAAGAAACTCTTCAAATGTCGCATTTGCCAAAAGCCCATACATACTAGTACGATAGTTTGAGCCAAAGACCACCAGAGTACTCGTGAATTAGTGCTTTCACTGGTATGACGGAATCTCTCCTCCCGGTAGCGTTGATAGTTTTGTTCTTTTGTTATTTGTTCGACTTGATCAAGCAATTGGCGAATACGTAATTGCAACTCGGTAAGTTTTTCCTTTTGCGCCACACTGGCATAATCGATAGCATGTTCACCAACTTGTATATCTAAATGAACACGCAACTGGGCGCCACTGAACCAAGCTGTACTATTGGAATACATGCAAATTACATGCTCGCCAGGGGTGTGAGATGTAAAAGAAATACGTCCCTCCGAGCTGTAGACTCGCGATAATATTATTTTATCATCGCTGTCTCTCACTTGAACATGCATGCCGATGCCCGGTGATGAGGGCATAAAACCATTTGAACGAGGATCATATAATTCCACTTTGTAATTAACTGCAATCACAAATACATCATAATGTTAATAAATTTCCGAAAATATTCTTATAAACCATACCAATAACTGTCGTCTCGTCGGGCACTTCTTCGATAAAACATTTACGCTCCGTCTCAGCTATGTGAAAATATAAGCCGAATGCTGTCTGCCAACTGGCCAAAACTAATAAGAATGACACAAACTGTTTATGCATTTCTAAAAAAAAAAAAAGAGAAAATTTATTTGTGTTTGTAAAATTTACAACAAAAATTTATTTTTGAATCTACTTTTGGCAGTCACGACACGTCATGAAAAAAAGTTTACAATTTTAAAAGAAAAAATCTTTTTTTGACAATTTACAAAAAACATTTACCTTAACGTTAGAGAAGTTAACGAACAATTGCTTTTTATTAAATAACATCGTAGAGTGAGACTTTGGTCATATCGTAAATTAATTAGAAATGGTAACGCACACATAAAGGAGAGAAAAGTAGTACAATTTATTTGTATTTTATCTCATTTCGATAAGTTACTTAAAAGTAAAGAGATACGTAATTCTTAAGAACTTATAGGAACGATTTAAGGAATCATTTTCCATATACGGCATAATTTGATTTTTGTTCACAATTTTGCGCATAATATATATATCGTGCAGTATGAATTGCCGTCTCTATTGTAAAATTACTAACAAATGTAGCCTCTGCATCATGTTTACGATATAAGTACAGCTGATTGACTCATGTCATACGGTATCGCAAACTTTGGCAGCTTTACTAAAAACGTGTTAAGGTTTTCGCTCTTTAGTTTACTTTGATACTTACAACGATTTTAATTGAATAAATTGGATTTAGTAACAAATTCTGGAAAATGTGGCCCCGTTTTGGTATTAAAGTTGGTAACAGTACTTTCTGCATTGCTCATGTGAAGCCGTCGGATACTTGGCCGAATGTTATAGCAAATAAACAAGGTGATCGAGTTTCTCAAGCGTGTTTGCTATGGGATGGCGGCAACGAAATTGAATGCGGCTTAACTGCTCAACAGAAAATGGCTACGCGTCCTAAACAAGCTGTTGCTAATTGTTTTCAATTCTTAAAGTCATCGGAAGAGTTAACGGATGATTTCCTAAATATTGCATGTAAAACTATACCCTGTAATTATGATAAAGTTAAACACACTTTCAAACTAAATGCAAACACGCCGTCAAATACTGATGAGGACATAGAGACTGTTAAGGAAATGTCTCCTTTTGAAGTACTTGTAAAGTTGTTTGAATGTGAATTAGAATTGGCAAAGCAGTATTGTAGTGATGCAAGTGAGAAACCTGTCATAGTGTTATCGGTACCCAGTTATAGCTCGACACGGACGCGTAGCTTAGTAGCCGAAGCGGCTGGAAAAGCTGGATTTCAAGTTGCTCAAGCTATTGAAGAACCTACAGCTGCTATATTGGCTTACGGTATCGGCGAAGAATCATGCAACGATGACACAAGATATATATTAACAATTAAATGCGGTGGTCTCTTCAGTCATTTTGCATTATATGAAGTCAAACGTGGACTGTACACTAAGTTGGATTGTTTTGGCCCATTTGCCATTGGTGGCGAGCAAATCACCGAAGAATTAGTAAAATTCATATGTGAAGACTTTCAACGTAAATATAAATTGGATCCCAACGAAAGTAGGCGTTCGTTAGCTAAAATACGTACAGCGGCTACAAACTGCAAACACATCTTAACCACTTTACCTTCGACTCAGCTATATATAGATTCCTTAATGGATGGTATAGATTTTAATGCCCAAATGTCAAGAGCGCGTTTTGAAAGCCTCATACAACCAGTTATTAGCAATTTTATGCAGACTTTGGGGGATGCTGTACAGAAAATGCAACAAAATTTCCCGCAAGCAAAAAAAATTGATGCAGTTGTTTTATTAGGAGCAACTACACAAGTACCGAAATTGCTATCAGCGATTTCCGCTAGATTTCCAGACGCCGAAATTCATAATTCTTTAGCAGCTGATGAAATAGTGGCAGTTGGTTGTGCACGTCAAACATTGTTCCTACAAAATCCCGATAATCAAATACTCGAGGCATTCGAAGAATGCCTTTGTGTGGCAGAGGAAGTGGTCATATGGCATGGTAACTCAAAAGATGAAATGAATTCGCAAAAATTACTCAATCCAGGCGATATTCTGCCAAAAACAGTTATATTGAATATAAAACTGAAGGAATCGTGCTCGGACTCTGATGTATTTCAACTACGAGCTGGCTCGCAAATAAAAGAGGTGAATATTGAAAAGGCTGCTTCCAGTATACCTGAAGAAGAATTTGTATGTTTAGAAGCTGAAATACCAAAGGTGATCAACAATTCACCAGTGATACGTTTAAGATGTATTTGAAGTTTCTAGTTTTTAGTAAAACATAGTTCAAAAATTCTATAATTAAAAATAATTAAGAAACGTATACTCGGCTTGAGACGATTTTTTGAAAAACCCGCCAAGAATTCGAAGAAACATACACATAACAGGTCCCAGTATTTTCCCATTATTTGCGAATTGGCCGAGAGATCGAGTCGGCTTCAGCAAATAATTATTACGTTAATAATATTAAAGATGTTCATTGGATATTCACTAAATCATAGTTTTCTTCTTACAAAGAGTCAGCTTTTTTTAACTTGATTGCAGTCAAGATGTGATGTACACAATTTTAGCTTTCTATTTCAATTTATAAAAGCATAAGACTTAATAACAGCTGGATGGATGGACAGTCGAATTTGACTTATCCCCACAAGAATCCTTAAATCCAGAAGTCCGCTCGCCCAAATCAATTCAAGGTGCGGTCCATGCTGATGAATGCTCTTTTGGTAAAAAAAACACTGGTCAGTCGGTTGGTCGTTTACCTGTGCGGTTGCGACTCTTCCTTCCGAATTCTTCCCCGACAATTTACTGCGGGATATACCTCCAGAGTGATGGGGCAAAAATTACTTAACCAATAGTTCGCTGATGCATATAACACCTAACTCCTGAAAAAACCGATATGACTGACTCCTTCTAAAAACTTTGTATCGCATTAGCGAAGAAGAAGAACAGTGGCTTTATGGCTTTGGTTTATGTCTTGAAAATTTTTATGGAAATGAATGAATCACACAATAAGTATTTAGGCGGGCAATACGAACACATTCAACTGCACCGGGGGAGCGTCATCATCGTCTGGCGGTGGTGCTATTGCTGGTAATGTTCAACAACAGCGCCATTTTCAATACGAACTTTCACAAACACTACTTCCTACCTTCCTATAACCTTTCCTGACCACCGCTATACCCGCACGTACAAAAGGCATCCACTGAATGGCTGGTCATATGAACAAAAAAAAAATATTGTAACCTTTTACCATAATTAGTACAAGGTATGAAAATAAAAAGGCGAAAGAACTAACTTTAGGAAATTTTCTTACCAATTGCACACTTCGTTCTTTCGCGAGGTAAATCAGCAGGAAAATTTAATTTCAAGCGTATTATATAACCGTCAGTTTTCTTTATATTTCAAGGAATTCGAAAAGAATAAATCACCCAATGGTGAAATTGAGTGAAACTTGCTATGAAATTACGGTATAAGCGAAATTCTTTGTGTCATTATTGAATTAAAATTTTCCTTTTTAAAAGTAGAGGAAGAGACAATTGTTGAAGGCAATGAAAATGACAAAATTTCTTGTAAAATACGATTAAGCAGGAAAAACAGAAAAAATTAAAAATGAGGATAAACGTAACTGCCGCGTAATCATATGACTTAAGCGAAATGTTCTGTTCCGCTATAATATACGATCTTTGTTGATACGAGATAGAAGAAAAGAAGAAGCATCGAATCAAATACTTTTTTGTTGACGTTTGCATTGATTGAAATAATTGTTGTTGTTTTTTTATATGAGAAATCCTTTAAAAAAATGGATTTAAATATTTTAATAGGAATCGCCTCAGCTTTATTGGTTATTTTATTGACTTTATATTTTCTGCAAAGAAAGAAATCTAAGCAAGGTAAATGGAAAATCTCCCTGCTTTAGTTATAGAGCAACAATTAAAAACAAAAAATTCCAGATGCTGAAAAACCTCATCTACATCATCGGCCACAAAATCAACGTAATCAAGAGGCAATACCACGACGTGCTCAGATAGCACGAAATCAGCGCAATCGTTTAAGACAAAATGCCGCTGTTAACGCTCACGTAAATGAGGAGGATAGCGAAGGCGATGGAGAAATGGCGGCTGATATGCCCAAAGGTCAAATTTTAGATGAGAAAATGGGTGCTAAAAAACGTGCTAAAATCGAGGCCAAAGAGCAAAAGAAACTCATGCGTGAACAAGAATTGAAACAACGTGAGGAAAGGAAAGTTAAGGAAGCTAAATTAGAAGAAGAGCGTAAAAAGCAAGACGAGCAGGAAGCGGCCGAACAACGCAAACAAGCAGAAATTGAACGCTTAGCTCGCGAAGAGCAAGAACGTAAAGAACTTGAGGAGTACCTGAAAATGAAAGAAGCTTTCAGCGTGGAAGAGGAAGGTTTCGGGGAAGGCGATGACGAAGAAAAGAATAATCTTCTTTCCGATTTCATCAGATACATTCAGGATAATAAAGTAGTTGTATTAGAAGATTTGGCGATAGAATTTAAATTGAAAACGCAGCAAGCGATTGATCGAATTCAAGAATTGCAAAGTAACGGAACTTTAACGGGCGTTATAGATGATCGTGGCAAATTTATTTATATATCCGAGGATGAGCTAATGTCTGTAGCGAAATTTATAAAACAAAGAGGGCGTGTCTCCATAACTGAATTGGCAGAAAGTAGTAATAATTTAATTCATTTAACACCTTTAGCTAGTAGTGACTAAAAAAGGACAACTTAAGCGGCAAAAAGTTGTAAGAAAAAATTATATAAAAAATTTAATTTTTTATTTAAAAAAACTATAAAAAAAAAAACAAAAAATATAATAATATAGACTATAAATAATAAAAGTGAATAATTGCTTTGGATTCTTAATTATTCATTGCATTATCTTCAGCGGCATCCATATCCATTTCGTCGTCGTCATACTCTTCTTCGCTTGTCTCGTCGGGATCATTGGCTTCTCGCTGGCATTTAAAACATTCGCAAACAAATATATAGTTTTCTTTAAGGATCTATGGAGAAATGTTGAAAACAAACGCTACAGAAAATTTCATCATATTTCAAATTTCATATGCTTATCAACCTTTTGACGTGAATGTCTGCTTCTTTCCAATTGACCTTCATCGAGATATGAAATACAAATTTCCTCTCCCACTTGTATGGGTTGCAAGGCTTTCAAAACAACAATATCATTAGAGTAAGGAAAGGTTACCTGAGCATTCGGTAAACAACTATGATTGATTTTACTTTGCAGCAAGTAAAGCCCAGTGCCTTCATTGTTTAAGAATTCACCAGCAACTGTTGAACAATTTAAGGGGGAAAAGGGGGAGAATGCCGATCTAGGTTAGAATTTCTCGATGTATTCATTAATTTTAATTTTTCAATAACCTTTTTGATTAACTAGAGCATAGTTTGTATCGTGGCTTTTTCCAAACGGATTACAAAACGTCTCCTATATAATATTCATTAATCAAAAGCCAAGTTGAACAGATGGAAAGTCTAGATTTTATACATTACGAAGGCTTTTAAAGCAAAAAACGAAAATTTTTGGTTTTTCAACTTAGGACGATGTTACCCCATGCTTTTTGGGCCAAATATAAAAATGTTTTTTTTTTTCGATTTAAGACGGTGCGACCCGCTACGTTTTTGGTAGTATAGGACATATGGATGCGTTCAGCTTTCAGCCACGAAATATCGGAACTACTATGGAAGCCAAGCTTTGATGACCATTGCAAAAAAACTATTCAGCTAATTTTAAAGAAATGGGCTTACATTCTCCAACCTTGTGATAAATGTCATCAATATATTCATCCAATTTGTTTTTATCAGTTTCCGGTAAAGGCAATTCCGTAACTTTTTTCACCCATTCGGCTAAAACGCTAGTAGCAATGCCTTGACTATTGGTGCCCATTAGACCCATAAGTGCCTTGAATGCTTCCGGGGTAGTAAACTATAATAAAAAAGAAAAACAAAATTCGATAATTTACTTAATAGATACTTAATACGATTTATATAAACGCGCACCATGCTAAACTCCTCGCCTTGAAATGCTTCACAAAAGGCTACATATAATTGTTCCATTTGTCGTTCGAAATTCTCTCCTAACATTTTGTGATAAATACGTTGCTCTTTGTTCACAACTAACGATTGAAATGATTGTAGATTTTCTAAAAATTCCTTTTTATTATTGCTTTCCTGGTACATAGCCAAGAGTCTGACTAATAGCTGTATTGTGCCCGTCTCGGGAGGATAATGCATTTTCCTAAAGAAGACGAAACCTTATCAAGGATAAATTTGAATAAGGTAAACAAAAATCAACGTACTTCCATATTTCATTCAGTTTATTGATCGGATGGGAATTATCGTTCCTGTAGCTACCTAAGCAGGCAATGCGATGATAACGTTTTAGCGCCTCGATGCGGCATTCTTCTGAACAATAACGCACTCTACACTTGGAACAACTGGTAAATTGTTTCAACCATTGTGCTGTAGGATCGTATTCCGTCAAAGGTACTGCTAAAGCCGGCTGATTAGCTAAACGCCTTATATTCTCGGTTATAGTCTCTAGTGGCCGCATGCAGTGATCACAGGCAGCGTAACCGTAAGCCGCATTCCATGAGAACTGACACGAAACGAACGGTTCTTCTTCGAATATAATGTCGTCCGTATTAAGCGATTTTGCGGACACCATTGCGCGTCCCTAAAGATTGGACGATTATTTCATGTTATTATTTATTTATTTTTTCTTTTTTTCTTTTTTTGTAGTAACATATTAGAAGGTATTTCTACGTACTCTACCCGGCATTTCTTTGATTTCAAAAGCGTACATCGCTTTTCTCCTTAAATGTGTAGAAAAGAATTTTTCTGTTTGTAATAAAATTTGTTTTTATTCAACATGTGAAATACTGCTATTGTCCTAGAGTTACCCCCTCTACTATAGGGCAAAATTTTCTGTTTATAAGGAGACCGCAACTAACGTAATAAGGGGTTATTATACCAAGCACTTACATACATATACCTTAGTGGAATCATAATTGGGAAGGTTTGTGCATGCAACGGAAAAATTTGAACTAAATAACAGTTTAATGTAAACAGCTGTGTTTGCCTGAATTCTCTTTCTCTCTGGTTTGTTTTGATGAAGAGCTTGCAAGTAATTATATCTATTAAGCGTATCCTCAAAAAGACTCCTATTAATATTCCTGGTCCTATCAAGGTAATTGATAGGACTTAATTGATTTTGGATCAGTTTGGATCAGGCTGGTTAACCGTCAATAGCTGTTGACACGATGAAGCTTTGCTTATATTCCCAGGCCTAAGGGAGAAGCGCCAAGCGCATACCTATATATGAGATCGAGTCATATGCAAGTTCCAATGCAGCTACGTAGAATCTATTGGTCGTATTTACCCATTGATAAGTTCCCGAAACCAACTAGTTTTTATTTTCACTATATAGATGAGAATTCAGTTAGTCTTTTATCAACTCTTTTATGTGGTGTATGTTACATTCAACTGTTTGTCTTAATCTCTGAATTGGAGATTCAAAAAGTTCTCGATATTCGACTTTAAACAAAGCATTAGCGCTAAAGCGAAAGCTGAAAAAATATGCAGCGTCTACGGTGAAGGACTGACTGGTCAATGACAAAGAAGGGCTTGGAGAACCAAAGAAGTTCGAAAATAAGTCTTATTGTACGAAAACCCAGCCCTAACTATCGCAGAACATTCGAACAGCTTAGCAGTTGACAAATGAACCAAGTGTTTCTAGACGTTTACATGCGATGGAAAAGGTCCAAAAGGAGGAAAAGTGGCTGCTTGGCAAAATGACGGAAAATGCCATTTCCAACTGTTTCAACGCTTGTTGTGATTGGCGATGTAAAGTGAATCCTTTATCACAATCCCAGGAGCAAAAAGTCAGGAGAGCCATCCACATCAACATTGAAGCGGTAATATTCATGGCCATAACGTATTGCTGTGCATATGATGGGATCAGCAATATATAGTGCGTTACGAGCTCCTAAATGCGATTAGAACTGTTGGCGTGTTCTCAATAAATGCCTTTTTCAAGTGCAAAAATGGCCAAAATACGTGCAACCACCTAATATATACACGCGAATGTATTCACGAATGTTGGTTGCAAGATAGAGAGATGGAAAGAGAAAGCAAGAGTGAAGTATTTTTTCAAGGTAATATACGATATTTGCAGGTACGATAATTGGTCGAATTTGATAACATTTCATAATTAATTATATAAACCATTACTATATTTACGATCTTTGTATCCAACCTTATCGCACTGCATACGCCAAGCATTGCCTATGCTTTAGAGGATATTCTTGTTCAGCCTAAATAACTCCGTCTGTCATTTGAAGTTGCGAGTACAATGCCAAGTTTGTATATATATATAAAAAAAAAAAAAATTCTTTTCAAATTTATTCCTGTAACTTAACGGGGACTTTATGATAATTTCCACTTTTAAATAAAGACACCGGATAATCTTCTATAAAACCTTTCGATATATTACTAAAACCGTGATCGATTATGGGACCCCATTATATGTCGGGTATATTATCCATTAAGATTTTGGCATCGAAGGTGTTAACTGTGTTTTCAGTTAAGGGATTACACGACATAAGGATGGCTTTATGGAAAATATTTCTCGACCAATCGCCTGCAGTTAAATGCAAGCCTGTGCTAATAGGTCCCGCCTCATGGCCGACAATAGTTATTTGTTTTGCCACCGAAGTAAGCAATATTCTTGCGAATCCAAAGCAAAGCGGCCGATTGATCCATTAAGCCAAAAATTCCAGGAGCTTCGTTGTCACCGGTTGTGAAAAATCCCATAATGCTTAAGCGATACGCTACAGTTGCAACGATCACTTTCTGCTTGAAAATCAGAATATGTTCGGAAACTATCCAAATTGGTTCTTAAGCTTCATGACTGCTCCTAGTGGACTCCACCTAGTGGAATGTTAACCGTCCTTATATTACGTTAGGAAAGTTTTGTTTATAGCTTTAAGTTGAATCACATAATTTTACTTACGAAAATGTTCAGGTCATATAGGGCTTGTCAGAGGGCTTGTCTCTATGACGATCATTAGAAAATCGTATATCGAAGCGGTTAGTTACTGGACTGATGCTATCAGTGAACGTGATTGATGATCGAATATATATATTTTTTCATTTGAGATCAGTTAAGGAAACTTGGATTTTAGTAAGAAATTAGTATAAAGATCTGTTGAATTGGTTCTTAAGCTCATGTGGTCTATGGGCTCTATGGCCTGATGGATTATTTTCTGTGCGCATATGTTAAGCAATCAACGCGAGTGTTATTTGATCATCAGCTTGTTGTTCACTTCAATTCGAAAGTCCTATAAAAACGATAAGCTAGTGTTCTCGAGCATAATCGTTTAACGGCAAAAAGAAACCTTTGCTAAGGATGAAACATCTGGAACGAGCTTCACTTGAAACTATTTACACTTTAGTGGATATATCTACGATTTGATTTATTATCGGTTAAGACTGGAAATATTGAATATAGAGACTCGTACATACATGCACACACGCACACATACACACCTCCTTTCCTGCAAATGACTTTTGTGCTGGTATGCTAAGTAACATCACACACACATCACAAGGCACAAGGCATAAGCCATTTTTTCTTTATTGGTTTCTAGGACTTTAGAGAATTATTCTATAATGAAAGTGATATCGGAGCGTTTTCTGATCATATATATATTAAAATTAGAGCAACTACAACAACAATGCACATCGATTCCTTTTATGACTAGTGACCGATCACAACACCAGAATATGCTCCTTAATCCCTTAATCTCTATTTCTATTCCGTTCCACTGTTTTTTCCTTAATCTCATGGCTTTATTATGTCGTTAGGGTTCCTTTGCAAAACGAATTTAGTCTCGTTTAATTCTCTTATTCGCATCTAATAATTGATTAAGTAAAACGACTTTTTAAAAGTGTTTTTCTTTTTTTTTTTTTCAAATTTCAACAACGTATTTTTGTTTAATTCATATTTGTTTTGTTTTCATATTCTATATATGTATATATGTATATGATCTGTTTCTTTTTCCATTAAATCTTACATTTATAATAATCTGACAATAATAATAATAATTATAATAATAATAATAAT
>KK502525.1:124441-139579 GCA_000688735.1 Glossina austeni | reverse complement strand
GGTGTTGCAGGACCATCCATGGAATATAAATGTAAATATTTATTATTGTAAATGTAATTTTCTTGTTTTTGATAAGAGGGATGGTCTCCGATTAAGTTGTACTAGAGGTGCGCCCTTTGATCGATTCGACTCTGTTTTAATACCAACCAAAGCGTGCAAGAAGTTTCAATTTTTGTGGCAAATTTGAAACCGATTGCTATATTTTCGCGAACAGAAGAATGTTTACCATTGGATTGACAGACGTACATGCTCATATCAGTTTAGAATTTGAGGTTGTTCAAATATATATGTACTTTGGGGAACGTGTGAAGTTTCCTTCAGGCAAACGTTTCGGTAAAAAAGCTATGTCCTTCATCTCTCGGTGATGGATATAAAAATATAATGAAGTTTCGATGGGCGTGGCTGCTTTTGTCCAATTTGTCTAAAGGCATTGCAGGAACACTCCTAAAATACACCTCCAGATACAATCAGTGTTGTAACTTCTATAATGGGTAAATAATGAAAAGAAGACTTTTTCTTTAATTATGAGAACAGAGTCGTTCTTAGTTCCTATTGATCGTTTAATCGATTTATCTGATGACCTTTATATCTGCTTTTCAAGATTTCATTTTTCTATAACAATTTTCCAGCTTTGAAAGTTCCAATAAGAAAAGGGTTAGCGGACATATGGACACGTACAAACAGATTCGTACCTTGGCGGACAGACATTATTAGTATACACATATACTCTGGTGATGAGTATAAAAATTACTTAACAAATAGGTATTTATACGCATAGTCTTTAGCATATCGAATACCTGGGGGGCTTGTCTATCTGTCTGGTATTTTTGTATTGAGATCATAGATTATAATTTATGAGACATTTGCATGGAACTTGGCACAATGTTGTGTTTCGACCCAGAAAGGAACGCTATTGTGAATAGTACGGATCGGGGCACTTTTTCTGACCACTTTCCTTATAACACATTATTTGGAAAACTTGTTATGTGATTAAGTGTATTAAGCGGGTGTGCATGTAGGGTATTTAATGAAAAGTAGGCCATAGCTTACTACTACAATTTTTTGCCATCCCAAATCAACGATCAGGTTCAAGATCGGCTAAAGTTGCTTGATAATGGCTTTTTTTTTTGGTTTTCTTTGAGGTTATGTCCAGTTTTCTTTGAGGTTAAGTTATAGCATTTGTTCGAGATTCTAATTATATTTTATCGGCCTATACTATTCAACAGCACAATAAATATATTAATAATGGACTCTTTTTTGCTTATCAAAGTTTGATGCGGCTTCAATTAATTCAATTAAAACTTGTATTGTAATTATCATTGGAAAAGACCTTTTTCCTAAAAGATTAATTTATAAATGAATTTTTTTAAACAATTTTCCAAATCACAAATTAGATTAAAGATACTCTAAGGTCACTTTCTATATTAATATTAATTATTATTCTTTTTGTTTTACTTTTCTTTAAGGTTATGTCAAAACATTTGTTCGAGTTTCTTATGACAGTTCAACTTGCGATTATTTTATGGTGCACCAGAATAAAAGCAATTTCAATAATCGATTTTTTGTTTTGCATTCGTTCGACCATCGCTACAAAATACTCCTCTAAAAATATAATGGCGAGAATATTATGACTGCAGGGCATGTGTCAAAAAATGCAACTTAGCAAAGAGTCTGTCGCGTCTTTTTAGGAAGAATTGTGAAAAAGCGACAATTTCAAGTTACGATTTCGGCAATGGAACTGAAGATATACACCTATCTCTTATTTTACACGGTCTTTTTTTACCCGATTTTGGAGTAATATAGTAGAGGGTTCTCCATTAAGAATGAATAAACTTTTTTACACGTACTTTTTATTCGAGCGCGAATCCTAAAAAGAATTTTCAATTGCAGTGCAGGATATATTTACTTTGCGCGAGCGAATGTAACATATAGACGGACTTAAGATAGACCCAACTTTTAGCACACCAACAGGTTCAGAATCAGTTTCTGAATCGATCTAAATTTGTCTGTCCACCTTAGACCTATCCATGTATCTTTTTGTCCAACCTACAGGTCGCATTTTTGATATACTTTAATACACTGACATGTGTTCACCTGAGGAGGAAAGTGGTTTGGATGAGTTCAACTTTTCGACCACCGCTCATATAAACTAAAGGCAATTTTCACAACTTTTGTCGCCGAGTAATGCATTTCGAGCATTTCGGTATTCCAAATTGATAAGAAAACCTTGGTTCAGCTGGCTTAATATTTTGAACCCACTTTCATATAACCACTCCTACGAAAACTGATTCTTTATACAGTAAATGTCTAATTTCCAATATTTCATAATAAAAATTGGTTTATAATAGTATATTGGACCATGTAGATCTATTTTTGGATACCACTATCTATGGGGATTCTTAGCAAATGTAAACTTTTGTATGCCAAAAAGGCCTCATTTTGTCCTTAGCAAATTAACCGTAGGGAATATGGACCACATAGATCTATTTTTTGAGACCGCATTATATATAGGGGCCCCCATGAAAGCAAAACTTACTTTGTCGTCTGCTATCACGGAAAGCACTGGAAAGTAATAAAATCTTTGACAAGTCATTTAAGTGTGTGAAATTTAGACCGCCTTGAGGTTTGAGTGTCCTCCAGTATGAAGGCTTTCATGAAAACTTATTTATTTATATAAAAATAATGGTCAACTTCAGCTGCATTAAGCACAAGCGAAGCAGTGTAGAGTATCTAATTGTCGGCCTTGCCCGACTATAGCATTCTTAATTGTTTTAATTAAATCTTTAAGTTTATACCTTCCATTTAAGACGCACGAGATTGTTTGTGTTGTCTGTGTATGAAGCCTACGTGAGACAATCAAAGTTAATTCTAATACACTTTGCGTGATCATCGAAAGCGTTTCTTGAATGGTGAGTGGGCACAACGAATGAATGAATTTCAAGTTAAGCATAAAACATTATTTATTTACAAGAAAAAGAAAAACAGGTTTTTTTTTTTTTTTCAATATTTTTGTCAATATAATCGAGAAGCGTTTAAAGCAAGGCTTTTGTGAATTATAAGCCCTGATGTAAGAGAAAACAATTTTTATTTACTGTTTGTTTTAAATAATTTAAAAGTGTTTCGTTTTTAATGTTAAAAAAATATTCTTTCTTTTTTTTCTTCTTTTTTTCTTCTTTTTACATTGGTTGGTTTTTATGAATTGCGTTAAATAAAATAAATTTTTTTCTTTTCTTGATTTGTTTTTAAAATAAATTATACTTTGCTTTCTTGTTATATAATAAATTCTTTTGCCCTAAATTATTTTGTTTTGTTTTTATAAATTAAAAAAGGAAAAAAAAAAAGAAAAAATTAGCAGAAAAAAAAATTACAATTAATAATTATAGTAAAATATAATATATTTAATAATAAAAATAAAAAAATAAATGAATTCTCATTAATTATTTGTTAAAATTGTCTCTGAAGAATTACTATTATTATTATTAATATTATTAATTGAATTATTCACTAACAAGAGCCATTTCGCGTGCTCGATTCGGCACTGCTGGCTGTGTTGTTTTTTGACTTAAAGCTGACGCGGCTGCTTTACTCAATTTATCACAATTATCGCTTAGTACACTTTCGGCATCGTTATCGTCTTCGGATACATTATCGGCTTCTTCGACATCGGCCAATGGAGCTCCATTTACATCTACTGTTGTTGCTGTTGTCGTTGTTGTATCCTCCTCCTCTACGGCTTCGGTAGCAAGTGACACATCCGCTGAGGCATTCTTATCATTGCCTTCATTTATTTCACTATTTTTTTTATTACCATCAACATTATCATCTGCATCGCCTCCCCCATCGCTGACGCCATCCTCACCTTCCAATTGGGTTTTATCTTCTTCGGGTATATCTTCAATTAAACTGCGTGTACCCGAATCCAAAGAAGGTGATTTAATTTCCACCGTTGTGGCTGTATCCTCGTCTTCCGATAATTTTCTCTGTAATATGGGATCGGAGGCACGCAGGGAATTTTCAACTCCACCTACAGCATCGCCGCTGGGTCTTAAAACCAAATACAAAAGTATATCGGACAATGATATAATGCCTATAACACGTCGTTGCTCATCCACTACCACTAAACGATGCACTTCTGCTCGTACAATGCGTTCCAGTATTGTGTACAGACTCTCATCTAAATTACAACATTGAACGCCCTCAAACCATTCGTTGCGATGTTCGTTAGCTTTACGCAGCGATACATCGAGGTCGTTGTAGGTTTTTTCAGCAGCTAAATTCTGAAATGAATAAGAAAATGAATCATTATTTTGGCGAAATCAAACTCACCAGATTTCGGTGCATTTAACAAAACTATATATATTTGTTTCATTGCTGAGGTTCTGAGCTTTTGAGTACGCATGAAGAGTATCATTAACGTGCCCATATGAAGGAGGAGAAAGAAGATTTAATATGTGCGGTGCCTTTTCAGTCTTCAGCCTTACATCTAAAATATTAGGATGCAGGCTTAATCTGCTTAAGTGATTACTGCTAAAGCGTTTTATTTCTTCTCTAACTTTCACGTCATCAAGATCGTTATGCTATTAAGCCAAGGGACCTTCGGTTTTAGACTAATACCTGTGTAATATTTCTAGCGGGATCTCGTACATACATAGTGGGTTTAGAATGGTTTTGTAGAGTAAAACTTTGTTCTTCAGACCAAGCTTGGATTGTGGCCCTAAAAGGATAGCACAGTAGAGTACTTTGTTCTCAAATTTAGCACTTGCTGTTTTGACTGTACATGCTTTTTCCAAATTAGTTTTCTGGCGATATGGAGGAGGCGAAGATATTTCAACCACTACCTTTTTTTCCTTAGGCTAAACGCCAGATGTGCCGATTTTTCAGTATTTACTTTACTATACCACATTTTTTTTTGACCTATAAATCGAACACAAGAAGCCAAGACGGACACAAGGACATAAAAACTTAAGTCGATTCAGAAATTGATTCTCAACCTAGTTCTCAGTCGGTGGGTATAATAAAAGATAGAGCTATTTCAAGTCCTTCCGGAGGTTACACATCCTCACAGATTTAATGCAACCTTGTATCATAAATGGTCTAGGTTATAAAGAGAATTGGCAAAGAAATTATCGGTTAAGTTATTGCGCCGCATACTAATTGTATGTAAAGATATATTTGAACGGTTATATGCAATACCTGAACAGACCTGAGGGAAACTGAACTTTTTGTATATCAACTGATTTAGAATCATTTTCTGAAAAATCTGTAATTCAGAATCAGATCTGTTCACACATTTTTCTGCTCATATAACAGATTTTGGCGGCGCTTGAAATATTTTGATGAAATTTGGTATACGAACCCCTTTTGAAAACGAACTCTTTTTAAAGCCCGTACTCAAAACTCTCAAAAACTCGTTATACGAAAAAAAACCTCACAGTTTTTAATATTTCTTGACAGGGATTTTGTAGCGAATGGACTATTTTTGAACCTCCTACCTTTCATGGGAATGTTATTACAAAATAGAACTCTTCACTCATAGCAACAAGTTTTAATTTCCAGGATTTTCTAATGAAAATTTCCAAAGAATAGAAAGTCGGCATATAAATTTACCGCACTAACTATGGACCAGAGAGATCTATTTTTCTGATTAATTCCCATTTAAGGTGTCCCATAAAATGTGGCCCTTCATATAACACCGTGATATAGTTTCTGCTATTTTAGGGTGGAAACCGGTAAGCAATTGCGATTAATATTAAATCTACAGCATCCGTCAAATTCAGGGATTTGTGATTTTAAAGACTGAGCATAAAGAAGTCGATAACTTTACGTGTTATGTATATTGGTTTTGATATTATAATATAGCAATACGTTTTACTCTTTTTTCTGGGACACGCCCACTTTTACTATTTTGATGGAAGTACCGTATTGTTTTCGCGAAAATCTGGCAATTTAATGGATAACTTGTGTGTGAATCGTCGCAGTCGTGAGAATGAAGATAGCAAACTAAACTTTGGCATAAACGTTTCTTTATCGATTAAGTATACGAGGTTGAAAAATCGCTACTATCCGTTCACAGACACCTCCACAATGCAGAAGAAACTTAGACGGTCTTCAAAAACTGCCACAATTTTTACTAATTGTCGCGAATATATTTCTGAAATATAGATTCCAACGAATATATATCTGGACAATTATTTGTCAGAGCTACCTGCATGTTCGATGCAAAAAATGTCCAAATCGGTTCACAACTAGTGACAAAATTTTAATTCCGATTTATTTCTTATTTATTCTGAATTTCATCCTTAACTATGGACGTGTTACTAAATCGATTGGAAGCATTATTGAACTGAACACCATGAAAGTAATCCTAATGGATCAAAAATTTTTGAAAATATCTTCATTGGATCGAAAGGGATAGACAAAAATATCAAAAAAATTGATTTTGGAGGTTGTTTAAGTATTTTCTGGCTTGTGGGCTTTTCTGTAAACAGATCCCATCTATTTTTTGATCTCGTATGCTTAATTCCTAATAAGGAATGTTTGGGCCAAATTTTATTTTACTGTTTTCAATTTTGCGTCTGTGACGGTCCACAAAAATTTACCCGTAAAAGTGATGGGTTTTCGCAAATTTTGTGTTAAGCATTGGTAGTCTGTGTGTGTGTGCGTGTGTGTGTATGTATGTGTGTGTGTGTGTATGTGTGTGTGTGTGTGTGTGTGTGTGTGTGTAATGGTATCTGCTAAGGCTCATCCTTCCTGAATTAAAGTCAATTACTTACAATCACATCAAATTTGGCATAAATATC
Source organism: Glossina austeni (assembly GCA_000688735.1). Classification (NCBI taxonomy): domain Eukaryota; kingdom Metazoa; phylum Arthropoda; class Insecta; order Diptera; family Glossinidae; genus Glossina; species Glossina austeni. The sequence continues at coordinate 132,779 of KK502525.1, read as the reverse complement.
CACTAGACGTCCTTCGGCATCGACCAGCGGCAAAGCGGAAACACGTCTTTCAATGAATTTCTTTAAAGCACTTATTATGCTGGTATTCTCATCGGCCGTCTCAATATTGTCGTAAGTGCCAATCTTAACATCGCGTAATTTCTTTTGCATATACGACGGTTTCGGTAATTCGTTAATCTAGATAAATTGAAAGAGAAAAGATGATAAAATTTCTCGCATGCAATTTTTAAAATTTGAGAAAAAAATTTGCAAAAAAAGTATTCGCTTACATATAAAAACAGGAACCTTAAAATACGTTTATGTGTTAATATATACAAAACATTGCCCGTAGCTGGATCTATGACCGGTAAACGATGTATACGATTATGAATGAGTATCTTAATGGCATCGTATAAGGAAGCATCTGGACCAATACTAACCAAAGGCATAACTTCGTTATGTAAAACGCCTGTGTTGTTGTGGGAAAAGAAAAATGTTTTTTTTATTTTTTTAATTGACTTAATGTTTATGTATATAAGGCAGTTACGACTCTTACTTCTCCAGGTATCCAATTTGTGCTCTTCCAATTGTTCTATTGAGGCATTCGGTGATTTATAATACATGCGTAAAATTTTTATAAAATCTGTTATGGTCAACATGCCAACGAATTGTTGCTTCTGTGAGTCCCATAGAGGGGCGGCACGCACCCCATTATAAACTAAAGCGTAGAAAGCTTTCTTTACCAGCAATTGTGTATCGAAGACGACCAATTTGGCAGAGGTCGGTATTAAATCGTAACATTTATGAAAACGGAAAAATTTCACAAATATTTGAGAATCATCCTCTTCTGCAAAGATAAAAATCAACGAAAAACGCATTTTAAAATAAAAATTCAATTTTCTTCACTTTCTTGCAAATAATTATATCCTACACAACACTTGTGCTGAACGGGTATATTAAGTTTGTGCGTATGTATGCAACAATCAAAAGAAGGTTTCGCGATAGTGTCACTTTTTACATCGATCTAATCGTGTCTGTCCGTCTGCCCGTCTTGTTTTCTTTTGCTCAACCTTCCGGTCGCAAATTGGGGAATATTATTTATGAAAGTTCAGAAAATCAGAGCCACTTTCTGAGTCGATCTAAGTTTGTCTGTCCGTCTGTCCATTTCCTATTCTTGTGCTCAACCTTCCTTCACTTCGTTATTTTTGATATGTTTTGATGAAATTTGCTGTTTCGACGAGTTTCGGGTATTACGTCGGATCACTTTTTCGACCGCTTACTATATACGTAAAGGCGTTATATGAATAACTGTATTCGGCGAGATAGCACAGGATATTTGATGGAGCGCCCTCTCCTATTATAATGTGTTTCTAAGTCGATCTAAGCTTGTCTGTCCGTCTGTCCATTTTCTATTCTTGTGGTCAACCTTCCTTCCAAACCAAATTTGCTGTTTCGACGAGTTTCGGCTATTACGTTGGACCACCTTTTCGCCGACTTCCAATAAAACGTCTTATTATATACTTAAAGCCGTTATATGAATGACTGTATTCGGCGAGATAGTGCAGGGTATTTAACGGTGGGCCCTCTCCTAGTATAATGTCTTTGCTTTTGCATCGATCTAAGCTTGTCTGTCCGCCTCTCTATTTAATTTTCTGATGTTCAAACTGCAGGTCGTAATTTTGGAGATGTTTTGATGAAATTTTCTACACCGACATGTTTTGGCCCTTAGTGGAAATGGTTCCCTATTGGAAATGATTCGGATCGGATGACTTTTTCGACAACTTCCCATATAACGACTTGTTTTAAAAGATCTAGATTGGTATATAGGGTATTTGATCGTCACTCATGACCTGCTCTAGTTGTTGTTCTTGTTTCATTTATATTTTAATATTATTTAAAGGGTTTTTTTTTGTTTTGTTGATAGCTGTGATCACCTTTTCTTAAAATTTCTGCTAAGCAACGTTTCCAAGCTTGCGATACTTGTTCGAATTCTTTAATGCTTTCGATGGGATATATTTCGCGTTTCCACCAAACTTCGGCGGTCGATTCTTGATCAAGCACCAAAAGGCCGGCATAATTTGAATAGAAATGAAGCTGTAACATGCGTTATGCGACCGGCACACGTTATAAACGCTACTCTTTCACTCACAAATTCGTACAATATTCGGAGGTTTATTTAAATTCAAGTTTAATTTGCGTTTAATGTTCGAAACATGGGAAAAATGCAGCATTACCACCAGTCGAGTCTTAGTATATTAAACAAGTAATGAGTGAACACAAAACGGAGGGTGATCTGTAGGAAGGATTCAATTTCATAAATTAATGGAACATATAAATAAGGGATAGTGTTCCTGATGATAACGGTTCAAATAAAAAAAGATTAAGAAGAAGAAGATCTGTCATAGTTTACATCCAGTAGCCAATCATTTTTCTATCATTTATTTCCCATGTACTTGAGGAACTTCTTGCTAAGTTTCTTCTTCTTGAAGACATGAATTGTTTACCAAAAATACGAAACATTTTTAATCTTTGCTCTGGCTTGGCCAACCTTCACGCCGACGGGTACTCACTAAAGTCATTTGGTGAAAACGTTTTGTTTTCTCTTATGCCTAGTGATCGATCGCAGGGCCAGGTTATGGCTGGAAGTGATAGATTTTATTGCAATAGATCCAAGGATCTTTTTGATAAGTTAATTTAAACATTTTGATACCCTACGTCACTTGTGATACAAGGACTCGTTCAGTTTGTGCGAATGTGCATAGCACCTAGAGGGACTTTAGATGGACATAACCTTTATTAACAACGACAAACATATCGTAATCACTTTCCGAATTCATCTAAGCTTCCCTGTGAGTCCGTCCGTCCGTCTTGTATTCTTATATTCAGTCTACAGGTTGCAAACTTGGGCACACCGACCACCGAACGTTGTTGAAAACGATTTAGATCGGACCACTTCTTATAAACGCATTGTAAACTTGTCTGTCCATCTGTCCATCTTATTATCTTGCGGTCAATCTACATGTCGCTATTTTTGGGATATTTTGATGAGATTTGACACACGACTATGTTTTGTCTGAACGACGAACTCTATTGAAAATGGTTCGGCCACTTTCCATAAACCGCCTTATTTTCAAAAGTTGTTATATGACTAACTAATGAACTGCGTATTAACCGAAGTCTTGTAGGAGATTGAATAATGAGCCGTAGCTCCTTATAATGTTTTTACCTGTTTATTAATAAAAGAATTGGTTTTTTTTGATCGAAGACTGACTTTTTCATTCAAACACTTGCCAATCACATCAAAATGAACTCTATGTACTGCTCTACTTGGTATTAGCAATTTTTAATGCTTTCCCAAAACAATGTCTTTTTTTTTTCTAGAACGTAAGGATATGCTCTTAATAAGCTCCCTGCCAATATTATTATCCCAAAAAAAATTTTTTTAAAAAATCTTGTTTCTTTAGGCTGTGGCAATGATCTCAGCCCTCAATTTAAAAAAAAAACTTCCATTAGAAAATTTTATGCGATTGTGAACTCAAATATAGGTAAAGAAGCATATTTAGCTCTTCGTGAAATACATATCGACAGACATGAGATATTTAAAAGATCTTTTACGAGCCTCTCTAAAATTATTGTTTATTTAAAATTTGCCTGTGATCTGGTTTTTCTTCTTTTAATTCATTAACAAAAATATGAAATGAGATAAATATATATATATATATTGTTTTTTTTCTAATTAATCGCTACATTAAATTTAGTTTGCAAATGAGTTTTATTTATTTCATTAATTAATCGCACCAGGCATCGCGCGCAGTGTAATAAGCGTACTAAAGTTCTCTCGTGAAAAAGAAAAGAAATAAAATCACGTATGAAAATCACATTTAGCTGTGACCGAGTCTTTTGCGTCCATCACACCTTTATCGCACAAAAGCGAAGAAAGTCAATTTTCATGCTTTATAATATGAGATAAAGCGCGGACGATTTTTTTACTGGTACTGCAGGGATGCCCATGGAGTATGCGAGGAAATTTTTATAGATTTATCTCTAGGCAAAGAACTAACTGGTTTGTTTTGGAAAGCAGGGGATTTTTATGTGGTACTGTAGGCGTGACCGCTCACCGATTTGCGTCATTTTCAACACCACACTGCATACATGGCAGAATTTCCAACGTTTCTGCCGATTCATTTTTGCAATCAAGATAATCTTTGTAACGGACAGATAGACGAACATGTTTAAATCGTTTCAGAATTTGGTGCTATACCCTTTGTGGGGACTCTGAAGCTTCCTTTTGCACGTTGCAAATGGTTTGACAAAATATATATGTCGTCCTTCCATATTCTTTGGTAGGGAGTGAATGAGCTTTTGCGTCAGTTGTATCTTAAAAAACTTGAAATAAGAGAGAGAGAGAGAATAAGAGAAAGAAAACCTGATAACTTAAAACGACAATACGCGTGGGATCCTAGCCATCTATTTTCACATATATAGTAAAATCTATAACACATAGATCTTCAGGAGTAAATAATGTATCTTAGGTCGATTGCCATCATTTGCATTTGAAGGGAACTTACATCTTCACTTTTAGGCATCTCACAAATGACACGAGGTTGTGCTAAATTATCCGCATAAGTTTTATTATGAAGCAGATACGATCAATATCCGGTTCGCGAGGCCTTATGTAAAGCCTTTACGTTACTTATATATCGACTACGGATGGTCTTAAGAATATTTACAGCGGCCACCAAGCCTTCCCTCTTCCTATAGAGTCTTGTCCAGTCAGGCTATCTTACTAGGGGGTAAAGGAAGTTCCGAACTAATATCGCGAAATATTCGGGTAATTTTTCGTTGAATCGATCATGCGGTATGTGACTCAACTTTCAAAAGAAAATTTACGAAGATTTTAAAATATTTTCGCATATAATTGGCGAATAATTTCCTTCGCTCAATAGTAATTAAGAAATTAAAAAAATCACTTCTTTTTATAAGCGCTACGAACTTTTATTTTTGCATAATGGGCTGAGTTTCTTTACTTAAAGTTTGAAAAACATGATGATGGTGATGAAGAGTCTTAAAGGCCCACAGAGAACTATAGCTTTTCCTTCCCTGCTATTAATGAAAATTGCGTAGCTTTTTTAAAAACTTATCTTGATCTTTTTGCAAGATCCCCTTTGGCAACGGAAACCAAAATTCTCATCATTCGTTAAATGCTTGAAGGAAATATCAATAGAAATCTATCAAGAAGGCAATTACTTCAGGTGGCCGTAAATGTTGTAAATGTTTTTGACGTAATTGACGTTTAATGCATTCCCTAAACAGTACATTAAAATAGCACTTAAATAATGTAAATATTTTGCTTAATTAATTATTTGGCAAACGTAAGTAAGTGCAGGCATTTTTATGTCTATTACTAAAGAAAGGCAGTACGCGCTATTTAAACGGATCACCTTGGTATAGCTGAGAGAAATCAATGAGGAGGAAGAGAAGTGTTGACTCAGATGGGTAGAAGGAGGTACACACCATACTTCCTAGGGAAGGAAACAGGTACAGGATTAAAACAGCAAAGGCTCAATGAACACAATATCTATATAGATAGGTATTGTGAGGACAATCTACTTAGAAATCTCAGGCGATATCACCCTACAAAGCTATTGCGCATTGTGTCGTATATATCCCGTCGATCAGAATACATATACGGTTATATATCGATATCAACAGCGGCCACATTTATGACTTCCTGTAAACTTATTGAGTGCTGTGTCATATTTATCTTCTCGATCACAAAATATAGACATCTATGTGTATATATCAATGTCAATGCCACTTATATATCGTCCCGCAAATTTATTGAGCTATGTGTCGTATATATCCTGATAATCAGAATATATGTACATTTATGTATAACTATCAAGAGAGGCCACATCCTATGAACTTATTGAGTGATGTGTTATATATATCTTGTCGATCAAAAGATATAAACATTTATCAATGTCAGCGTCATCTGTATGTCCCCTTACAAATTTATTTAGTATTGTGGCATATATATCTTCTCGATCGTGATCTGTATCAATGTCAATAGAGGCGACTTCTATACGCCAACCTAAAAATTTATTGAGTGATGTATAATGTATACACATATATGTGTGTCAATAGCACCTGTACGCCATCTCATAAACTTATTGAGTACTGTGAGACTTCTGAATGGAGTTACTTCACAGCGTACCTGTCTCCGCCTGTGAAATAATTGTGATATAAACTTGAAATCTCGATATTAAAATTTTGATTCAATTCATGAGATGCGTAGCTTCAAAAATCGGCCCAGATCATCACGCATGACGTATGTAAAATTTCATTTGCCGTATATTTACTCGATAGAGAGCGATAGAGGTACAATCACTACCCGTTGCCAAGGCGAGCATACCCGATTCTGTGCTAATGTAAAATATTTGCAAATTTCTTGCTTTACAAGCATACGAACACGTTCAAGAATTGTGTCTTCATTTAACTTGCATAGATAGCCCAAGCTTTCCAAGCTTTATCGCTCTAGATCTCATTTTATGGCAAAAGATTTTTCTTGCTCCGCTTCAATGGCTTCAAGAGAAATAAGAGCAATGCTTTTTACTAGAGATGAACTTTTGCTGATAATATCGTTTTATTTGCTCACTGCTTGAAATTTTATTTTTGAAATTAGAAAAAAAAAAAACTTTGAAATCTTTCGAACCGCACTGCTTGAATTTCTCTGTCTTAGGCACAAGTAATTATTTACGTTATTTTGTGTCCTAATCTTATTATTTAATCTTTTAAAATTTTTCGCTTATCACATGTAATCCCTTTACTAATAGGCTTAGTTTAAGTTGTAAAATATATATATATATATATATATATATATATCTATATATATATATATCTATAAACATTTTTATCATTACAATTCTATTGAGTAAGTAGGTTACTAAAAGTGTAAAAGAAATTACTTCTTAGGTAACTACAACTCTGATGAATCATCGCATCATCGTGGGTGTTACGAAGTAATTGTCGTCGAGTCAGGCAATTTTAGTCATTTTCGAATTTGTTTCATAACCGCATTCTCAGTAATACCACACAGAGACGTCATAAGTTATATAGGATCCCCTTTTCTTTTTTTTTTTTTGTTAGATGGACTTGCGTAACTTACTTAATAACTTTGTTGATACCGAAACCAAAGTCAATATTCGAGTGTTTCATTGTGAGTAAAGAACAAGTAAAAACACTATAGTCCAACATGGCCACCATTAAGTTGTACTGTACACCACATCGCTTGATTCAGGAATTCATAGAACAACTTTTCAAAATAAGGCATTATATGGGACGTAGTCGAAAAAGTGTTCTGATCCGAACCAAATTCAATAGAGTTTGTCCTTCAGTCAAAACATGGCGATGTGCCAAATTTGATCAAAATAGCTCAAGAATTGGGCTTGATAAATTGAACATACGACGAACAGACGGACGGACATGTTTACATTGAAGCAGAAAGTGATACTGAATCGATAGGCGTAATGAAAGTTGGATCTCCCTCAAGCCCTTCTGGATATTGTCTACATCGGCAAAAGCTTAATATATCCTTATACCACGAGTAGTGTAGGGTATATAGAGGAAAAAAATCAAATCTATAGCATGTGTTACACTACAGCTGTATACTATAGCTTTCGTGAAAACGCCAGAATATGCCAGCAAGTCTATCAAACGAGATGAGACGGAAGAAGCTTGCCTATGTGCAAGGAGAGTCCGCATCGATTCAGTCTTGTTCGTCTCCCCGACAGTCTTCGGAGCTGTTCAAGTCGTACAGTTAGGTCAGGGTGGCGCAGGACAAGATTTTACACAATCGTTGATTGAGAGATTTTGAATTCGATTTAAACTTAACAACGAGGCTTTATATAATCGATCGAAGATTTTTAATCGCTTCGTCTCTCCGATGGGCTTTCGAAGTTAGTTCCTATCTATGGATCAAAAGGAGATGAAGGAACAAATTTTACATGAATAACAGCGACTTCTGAATTGATTGAACCATTTTCTTCCGTCCCAGGAAAATTTTGCCAATCTACAAATCCCGTGAGGGCTGTGCAAGTCGAATACAATGAAAGTGACGACACAGAAGAGACTTTTACGTGACCAATGAGACATTTTGAATTACATCCGTTGCTTGCGTGATTTTCAAAGCTGTGAGGCGGAAAGAGACATCACGTACTCGTCCTGTTGGCCTGCGGGATGCTTTAAGCGGTAATAGGGGACAGACAGAGAGAGAGAGAGAGAGAGAGAGAGAGAAAGGAAGAGAGAGAGGGAGAGGGATAGAGAGAGAGAGAAACAGACAGACAGAGGGATAGGTAGA
>KK502525.1:97171-124341 GCA_000688735.1 Glossina austeni | reverse complement strand
GGAGAGAAAGAGAGAGGGAGAGAAAGAGAGAGGGAGAGAAAGAGAAAGAGAGAGATAGAGAGATGGAGAGAGAGGCAGAGAGGAAGAGGGATAGAGAGAGAGAGCGAGAGAGAGCGCGAGAGAGATAGAGAGGCAGAGAGAGATAGAAATAGATAGATAGAGAAAAAGAGAGAGACAGCGAGAGAGACTTGAAAATTGACCAATATATTCTTTCACCAGTTGCGCACAAGTCAAGTGAGACGTCACCTAACAAAAGTTGGAAAAAAGAAGAGGCAACTTAGCTGAATACCTTGATTGATTACACCTTGGCTTTAATATTCAATCACTTCCATACCTAGTGTGCAACGAGAAACTTTGGAAACATTCACGAGAAATAAATGCCTTTGTAGTACAAGAGAAATACTTCCCTCTAATCCTGATATTCCCGAACGCTAAACAAACACTGACAACTCATTCGCCCTAGTCTACCTACAGCCCTTTGTGCTCACCATTGTTTTTACAAGCATGAAGTGACCCTTTAAGGTAACTGGTTACTTAAAAAAAAGGAACAGCCCTTTCTCCCCCTTAATCAATAAACGAAGTCCACTGAGAAGCTTTCTGTACCCTACACATAAAATTACAGGACCTTGTATTTTTTAAAAGCGGAAGTCACGTGCATAAAAGCAAACCATAAGAACTCGGCTTCGTCAAAGTTAATGTTTTTTTAATAGTTATGCGCCTTCAGTCACGCATAACCAACCATCCGCTTTTTGTCGTAATTATTATTATTATTTATTTATTTATTTTTTTTTTAATTTATGAATTCGTTATCACAATAGAACTCGGGGCAGACATTCATGGCATTGTGTTTTTTTTTCATGTTTTCTTTTTTAAAATTATTTGTTAACATTAAAATGAATAAAATAAGTTTTTTTTTTTCTTTTTTTTTTCTGGCGGTAACCGGCATGTATGTGCATGTGCGTGATTGTCACTATGATGCATACAAATAAATTAAATATAATTTACATCGATTAGCCGAAAACAAGGCAATCCGTTCGCGGTATCTCATTAAAATTAATTAACAAATAATAAATTTTATGTTCCTTAGGTTGATAGAATTTATTTTATTTCAAACTAAAACGTATATCGCACGCTACATATATCGAGAAAGTTTGAAATTTAATTTATGCATACAAACATACGGACAGACTCTTATAAAAATTCAAGGTGAATATAAAAATTTTGAAATTTCGAATTTTTTTTCTTTTTATTTTTTTATGCGAAAAATAAATCGTAAACGATTTGATCGTTGGACGGAAGGAAAAAAAAAAGAAATTCAAATTTCTATATATCGTACATTAGAGCTAATTGAAAAGTTTGCAGAATTGCAAGATATAATTTCATAGAACACACATAGCCACGAATGCCTCGCCTACATAAGGTGTTCATAATTGCAACACTATGAGCGAAAAAAGTTCGACTCTGGTACCGATCAACCAAGCAATTAGATTAAGAGAATTAGATTAAATGTTGGACAACTCTGTCATTACTGCTTACAGATCGATTAAATACAACTCTGATTGCTCTATTTTATGTAAAACCATTTACGTATACTAAGGTTAGCTAATTGTCTATGTAAGCAACGAAAGGGTAAGACGTGTTTTAAGGGTGTAGTGTGTAAATTAATTATGTAAATTTAATTTCTTTAATTTTTAATCACTTCATTTTGCTACCACCTTTGATTCTGTTGGGGTCCTGTTATCTTTCCTGCAACTGTCGCGTCACTTGCATAGAAAACGTTTTCGTTTATACAAGCATGGAGGACCTTCGTGCCTGCTTCGAAGGAATGAAAAAATCTAAAGTCCCTTTGACAAGAGATAACATTGCTAACATTGCTAAATGGCAGTTCAGTGCACTGCGCCGAGCCCGAGCTACAGCCACGAACACCACAAAGGGACTACTAACCGCACGATTGTGTACTCATGTCCGAAGCGGCCAAAATAGTAACAAAAAATCGATCGATAAGGCTATGACATCTGCTCTTTTTATGGGTGTAGTTAAAATATTTTACTGGGGGAAGTTCTTTGGACAAACTAAGTACAAAGTTTTATTTCCCCACAAAGACTTCGATCTTAAAAAGAGACAACATTTTTTTTATGGACCTATAACGTGTAATGTATCCCATCACAGAAATGGTTTTGCGTTGACTAGATCGAGGCAATTGCAAGCTATCGAGACTTTCGGCCCAGTGTGGTAACTCCTTAATCTCTTGTAAGAACTATAAACGGCCTTTACGTTACAAGCGCTTTTCCTTGTAACAGTCGAGGGTAAAAGTTTTGAGAGATCGTCATAAACAACTTTAAGAGTGAGAGAGAAACAATGTCAGACAATGTGTAGCAGCGCCACCATGAAGAAAGCTGTGGACTTAAGTAAAAAACTGCCGAATATTCGGCTCATTTTTTGACTATCAACTGATTTTGCAAGTTTATTGATCTCACAATACGGACGGACAGACTGACATATACGCTGCTCAAAAATCTTCCATGAAATAAAAAAAATAAAAAAATTAATAATTTTTTTTATATATATATAATATAATAATATATATAATAAAAAAAATAAAAAAATTATTTTTATACAAAAAGTTATAAAATTATTACAAAAAAAATAATTATTATGATAAAATAAATATTCGTATAGAAGATGGATTTGCAGCGATTCACATCGATTTTTTTATATAAAAAAAACTTTTGTATATAAAAAATTATTTTATACAAAAAATTTATTAAAACAAATATATCCCATGGGACTTAGTACCAACGTGTGGACAACTGTCCCAAAACCTTGAAACATTATCCCTTACCCCAATTATTTGATAAATGGGAGCAGAGACGGATTTAATCAATTTTCGAAGAGTAATTTTTTTTTTTTTTTTAGAATTCTAAACTAAAATCAGTATTTTTTCAAAATATACTTTGGCTAATAATAGCGTAAATAAATACTACAGCTGGCCGTCTCTTGAAGCGGGTTTGGCAATTTTTATATATTATGCAACACGTGGTCTAAGGATACACCAAGTTTGTTCGGTTGTGTGCAGTAAACAGCAGGACTTGAAATAAATCCACTTTTTGCAATCACTTTCTGAATCGATAAAATTTTGTCGGTCCGTCCGTTTTTTTTGTTCAACCTATAGACAGCAGTTTTTGATATATTTTAATGAAATATGCTGCATCGACAAGTTTCGGGGCAAAGATGAACACTCTTGGAAATGGTTCGAATCGGATCACTCTTTTGAAAACCTTATTTTGAAAAGTCGTTATATGCAAAACTGCGGCGTGGTGTAAGAAGTACACCGGCCGGGTACCACTGTACTCTTTTTCCATGTTGGAATTTAAAACAACTTTGTTCATGTTATAGTATGGACAGACAGACTGACATTTATGGTCATAAAAAATCTTTCATTACTGCAATAGTGCGCATGTCTAAACTTTTCAAGCATTTGGCAAAGTAAAGGTACATCCCATGCAGAAGGCGGAAATATCGGTAATTTATAACTTTTCTGGAAGCGAATAGGAGATCATGGCTTAACCTTAGACGAGGTAAATATGGAAGAAACGTTACTGTTGCCACTTTAACCGAGGCGAGAGCTTAACTTAGAAAAGCTCTTCAGCTCGAAAGAAATATTAAGCAAAATTTAATTTTGAACCCCAATAAAAAAAAAAATTAGAAACAAAATGAAAACGAAATACAAATACGAAAATCTCAACAATTAGTATATAAGCAGCAGTGGCGGCGGCAATATTTTGCCTTTCGTTTGATATGCGCATGAAACGAATTAACAACAAACGAAAATTAATTATAAAAAAATTAATTTATAAATTAATTAATTTGAGGAAACACGTTTTTTCCACGTAAACGCCTCTTTTTTTTTATTTATTAATTTTTTGTTTTCTTTGAAACACGTTTTCTTTTTGTATATTATTTATTAATATTTATGAAAATTTATTATTATAAAAAAAGCATGAGATTTTTCATTATCACTAAATATATGCGGATTCTGTTGTTATTGTTTTTATTTATTTATTTTTTTATTCTTTTTGTTTTAATTTTTACTTCTTTTTTCTTCTTTTAATAAAAAAGGTTTTTCTTTTTTTTTTTTTTTGCTTTTTATGTAATAAAATGTGAATAATGAAGGAAGGAAAAAAAAAAAATTATTCGAAAATTGTTTTTTATTTTGTTTAGCACAACACCGGACGTCTCGAAATTTCAAAACAAACTGAAATTGAAATCGAGAACAATGAAAGAATACAAATTTTTGAAAAACAACAATAACAAGAAAACTAACAAAACGTCTACGGATGGGGAAGAAGGATGGCGAGAGGGACATGTTGATAGAGACAAAAATGAAATTTGTATTATCTGTCGCTTTTCTGTTTTTGTTGTTTTTACTTTTTTTCTTTTTTTCAATTTCCTCCTAAGCAAAATCATATAAACCGACACAGCACAGCAGCACACGTCTACCTAAACCTAAAGTCTTGTTTTCTTTTGAGAAAATTTTCTCAACAAAAATAAGAAGAAAATAAAAAAAAAAAAAACGATTATTATCTCTCATGATATTTTGAACGGAATGCTTTTCACGTATGCTTTACGTTTCTTTGGTACTCAAACAACAACAGCAACAACAAACTGGGAAAAAGGGAGATAAATATCAGAAAATAATTCAAAATTTGAAGGTGAAAAACAAAGTTTTTTTTTTTTTTGTTTCGTGGGACTGACAAGAGAAATTATCTTAATAAACGTCAGTTTTTTTTTTTTTTTTTTTTTGTAATGAGACCGAAGCACAACAAGCAAGGGAAATAATTTATAATGCTATTAAAGAAAAAAAATAAAAAAATAAAAAAACTAAATAATAAACAAATAAATACATAAATTTGAATTAAAACGCTTTCTAATATATAACAAAGCTGAAGACGAATTTTGGATACCTTAACATACACTCAGGGATGGTCCAAAATCTCCCATTAAAGAAGGCTAGCGACGAAAGTTGGATACCTTAAGGTTTTATCCACTGAGGGATAGTTGAAATTTCTTCCATTAAATAAGGTTAGCGACGAATGTTGGATTCCCTAAGGATACATACACTCACGGGTAGTCCAAAATCCTCTACCAAACAAGGCTGGGAACGGATTTGAGATACCTTAAGGTTTTATAATCTCACGGATAGTCCAAAATCTTCTATTAAATAAGGCCAGCGACGAATTTTGGATACCTTAAGGTTTCGCGCACTCAGGCATAGTTCAAAAGTTCCTATTAAATAAGCCTAGGGAGGAAATTTGCACACCTTAAGAATATATATACTGATGGATGATCCAAAATTTACCATTGAAGAAGGACAGCGACGAATTTTGGATACTCAAAGGCTCCATACACTGAGGGATAATCCAAATTTCTTCTATTAAATAAGGCTAGTAACGAATATTCGACTCCTTAAGGTCCCATGCACTCAGGGACGGTAAAAAACTTTCTATTAAAGAAGGCTAGCGACGAATTTTGGATACTTTATACACTCACAGATAGTCAAAAATCTTCTATTATATGGTCTTCTGGCTATGGTCGAAATTTGCACACCTTAAGAATATTTACACTCACGGTTGGTCCAAAATCCCCTAATCTTTCTTCTTTTAAAATGAGCTCATGAAATCTCTTGTTCTAGTTCTTGAGGTGTTCCCACTTCAAGCGTTTTATCAAAGAAGTACTGAGACTTAGTTAGCCATGATAGCAGCTTTCTTTTGAAGCCATGCAACTGAGTCAATGCTTACGTCTATTAATGGAGCACTTGGAATAGACATTTCATGGGTTTATTTTTAGTTCTTGACTACCTACTGAAAACATACGCGCAATCTAGCAAAAAAGTACCGGGAATTATCGGATGTAAATGTCAGTGCGGTAGAGTGTACTTTTCTCGTAGCTATAGTGAATGCTCAGTCGGTAAAAGCACAACATCCACAAATTGGGCACACAGACCCACTAGCCTGCGGCCACCTCCCTGTATCATTCCATTTTCTCAATTCTTCTTCTTTCTGGCCGCCAGCGTGCTACATGAATAGGAGACGTCCACTGAGTAATTGGTTATGCATATATATATACGTATAGGTATATATGTATAAATTTTTAATGGGTATCAAAGTTTGACTCGATTCAACTATGTCCATCAGTCCACTTATGTAAGTTCTATTGTAAACATGCTGTTGACCGCAAAAATGAAAATAAATCAAATCAAATAAAATTTGGCGAAAAGAAATCGAAATAGGCACAAATCCGTTGAAGGGCACGCAACATAAATTTTGAACATCTTTGCTTATTGGCTTTTTAATAATTACTTACAAACTGCAATTTTGCACTTTTGTTTGACAAGGGCCACTCGCCCACACGCCCACCCGATAATATAAAGTATGAAAATTTCATATTATCTTTTTCTTTTATTTTAGCGATGGTGGGTATAAAAGTGTACCTCACAGCCTTACTTATTGTTTGTTCATAGCATTAAAAAGCAAAGACATTAAGCTTGCTTGGGCTATCTTCGCAACCTCAGAAACAAATCTATGGACAATTTATTCATTTCTTAGTATAGGGGTCCAACCTATAATAAAGCTTATGATGCATGTGAGATCACTAAACTAACAGGGAGGTGTTGGGCAAAAGGCGTACTTATAACACTCAACAGATTCGTGAACGTTAATGTCTTGAAAATAAAACAGTTATATACACAGATGCTTAACGCTTTCCATAGAGAACGAGTTTCAAAGTCGTTTCTTTATAGCTTTATAATTAATAATCAATCATTTTGACATTTAATTAAAAAACAAATAAACACACAATAGCCATTAAACACCCTACACCAATTCGCTTAATATACTTATTCATATAACGATTTCTTAAAATAAGGTATTGTATGGAGAGAGGTCGGAAAACCGATCCAATCCGAATATTTTTCAATAGCCCTGCCCCTAAAAACAAACCAAAATATTTCGAAAACTACGTTCTATAGTTTGAACACAGGAAAACAAGACGGACAGACGGACGGACAAGCTTAGATCTATTCAGAAAGTGATTCTGGATTGAACGGTACAGTAAAAAGTAAATCCATTTCAACTCCTTTCGCGGGTTACACACATCCGCACAACATTAATATGCTCTTGTACCGCCAGTGCTATGAAGCTACGAAGTTAATTAATTGACCACTGATATATATACTGGTAAGTAATCGCTAAGCCGCGAGTACTGTTACCGGTACACGTCTAAATAGTGTTAGTAGCAATAGCTAATGTTTAGATTTTAATATCGTAATTTAAAAAAATGAGCTTGTTTGGCGTAAAAGCGATATTTAGCGTCCGCTGAAAATAGCACATGTGGCAAAGAACGTGTTAATTAAAAAATATAAAGCCTCGTGTGTGCTAAAAAATCTTTTGTGTCTACTGTGGAAGTGAGAAAATTTAGCTGGTAGCCTTAGCGACATAATACAGGCGGACGCGCGAACAGAAGAAGAGCTGCAGAGGAGTATAGACTGACTAATACCGTAATGGGCGAACAAACAAATAAACATGTTTGCGAACGGATGAACGCTTTAATGGGCAGACGCAAATGCAGGGTTAAATTGGTTAAAAGTTTTTAATTATTTCAAGAACTGCGTGCAGCCGACTTAAACTTAATTAGCAACAAATAGAATGTGTGTCATGTGTCCGTGTATTAAGTGAGTTTTTCTTATTGTGAGATTTTTAATAATGTGTTCGCAAAACGGTCTAATTAGAGCCTACGCACGCCACTTATGATGCAAAGGTCTATTAAGTTTGTGCATATGTATGCAGTGTATAGAAGGATTTGAGACGAGCACATCTTTTATTATACTGAACGATTTAGAATCACTTTCTTATCATTTGTCTGTCACCCTGTCCATCTTGTTTTCTTGTGTTCACTTCAACCTCAAGGGCCACAATTTTGATGAGATTTCGTACATCGACGTGTTTTGGCCCAATGACTAGCGATAGTAAAAATTATTCAGATCGCATCAATTTTTCGACAACTTCTCTTATAACACTTTATTGTGAAAAGCCGTTACATGTGTATGTAGGGTGGTGGAGGGAATTTCATGATCGGCTCTGACCCACTGTAGTCTTTTTAACATATTTTAATTTAAAAAATTGGGATACATGTGAGATTTAGCGTGTACTGAAAACAGTACACAGGCCAAGAAGCATGTTAAATATTTTTTATTGATAGTTACCACGTTGGAGAATTCAAATATCGACTTGGTTGCGCAGTTTATTTACTTCAAAATCTTCAAACTTTGTTATGGCATTGCATCTGGATAGAATTTTCTGGGGAAATTCTTTCAGATATTCTTGGCGGTTATTTTTCTGCTTGCCCACGCATTACAAGTATAGGGGTACATTAATATTTGTGGCATTATATTAAGAAATTTTTCAGATGATATGAGATCCCTCATGTAAAGGAAGACTCTTTCGGATACGGAAAAAGAAAAATGTGATTTTTAATGTATTTCGCCTTTGCTTCCCCCGAACAGGTAACAACCAGTCGCTCATCAAAATCACAAAATTAAATGCATCGTCGATTGGGGGAATCAAGGAAATACTTTACCAAAGTTTGTTGCGAAAATTTCGTCTTTACGGTCGACCCCTTACCTAACTTGCAATCGATTGATATGAAAAAATAAAATTCGAATTAATTTTGATTGACAAATTTTTTCTAAAACATTTGTAAATTAATTTTGATAAAAATAAATAAAAATAATTAATAACACAACTCCTCCCACTTAACAAAACCACTTGTTTTAGAAAATTTTGGCAGAAGAAATCATTAATTGACTCTGCCCACGCGCGCTGTAGTCGGAGGAAATTTACGGTTTCGAATGTGTTAATAAACTAATTTATATATATATATATATGTATATAAAAGAAAAATAAATCAATTTTTAGCGATTTTTTTTTTTTTTTAGTTTTGCTTTTCGTACGGTTGTAAAAATTTTTTCTAGACATCAAACAAAACAAAAACAACAACGTACAAGTTCATGTATAGATTTCAAGGCAGGCACACATACGTCATAGGAATAATTTTTATTTACCGGGTAATTAATTATGTGTTAAACATTAATAACTTACCCAAATCGGAGAGATTTACTTTCTCTAGGAACGGATCAGCTACAGGTAACTGCAAATAATAAAAAATTTTAGAAAAAAATTAAATAAATTTTTTTAAAATGTAAAATTTTATAAAAAAATATTAAGTAAAAGTAAAATTTATTTAGGTTTTTGCGATTCATAGAATTTTTATACCCTACAGTATATTAAATGGGTGCATATCCAGAAAGACTTCAGGTAGGTCCAGTTTTTATTATACCAATCGATTCGGAAAGTGATGCTGATTTTAAGCCTAAGTCTGTCTGTCTGTCTGCCCTGATTTTTTTTTTAGGTTATGTTAATGAAATTTGGTACATTTCAGTTGCTTTGTCCCAAGGCCCACTTTTTTCATGTAGAACATCTTATTGTGAAAAGTCGGCATATGGATGATTGTAGGGTGATGTAAGCTATTTAATGGTGAGCCATGCCGCACTGTAGTCTCTGTACTTGTTTTTATGCTCATCACCGAGAGATGGGAACTGCACTCATTTTGTCAAAAGCTTTGCAACGCCCAGAAACCACGCTTCAGAGACCCCACAGGGTACACATACTCTTGATCAACATCAAATTCTCGATCGATTTAAGCATGTCCGCCTGTCCGCCTGTCCGCCTGTTTAAAGTGTGTTGCAAACATTCTCCTGATTGCAAAAATGAAGCTATTTGTCTTCAAATTTGGAATTTGGAATTCATGGAACTTCTTGCACGCAGGTTGGGGCCAGTTCTGTGGAAGAACACGTCCACGGTACTACGTAAGCTAAAAAGACCTATGTTTTTTAAAATGAATAAAAAAATTGGTTTTTTGCTTATTACTCATAACCTTCAGAAAAAATTGAAACATATATTCTGTGAGGGATGTTGTAGTGCCCGCGCGAAAAAGGGAAAAATGGAGCAAGCTTACCCACTATTATAGGGTA
Organism: Glossina austeni; assembly: GCA_000688735.1. Classification (NCBI taxonomy): domain Eukaryota; kingdom Metazoa; phylum Arthropoda; class Insecta; order Diptera; family Glossinidae; genus Glossina; species Glossina austeni. The sequence continues at coordinate 114,254 of KK502525.1, read as the reverse complement.
TCAAAATTTCATTTTTTTCAATACTTTTATAAGACCCTAAAGCAAGTTTCTCAAAAACTCCACGAAGTACATAAATTTTTGTCCAATCGCGTAGTCGGAATACGCCTAAGCATATTCGTCTGTTTGTCTGCCCATCTGTCCGTTTGCCAAAGTGTAGTGTAGTGTCCGTGACACACATTCTCCTGTTCACAAAAATGAAGACATCGCCTAAAAAATTGCATAGAGCTTGAAAACGATGCAAGCAGGTCAAAGAGCACGCCTTCAGGTCAGTGCCACCAAAATTGAGAACATTTTCGCTTTCGCTTACCATTTCTTTTGATCTTTGCTCATAAACTACAACAGATCCACACAAAATTAGTTTGCACAAAGTGTTTCTACAAGCATAGCAAAAACCAACCACGCCTCCTTCCCCCCAATATTATAGAATATGCGAATTTATGTTTTTCCTTTTTTTCCGATATTTTCTCAGATGAAGAGACACAAAAGATTCGATATAATTCCTTACTTGTTATCCATTTGGCGATTTGACGATCATCAGAGTTTCACAAGCGAAGGACAAATTGGTGAATGGTCATTGGACACATGATTAAATGGACCTAAAATCTTTGCTAATCTTATGTATGTATACCTTGCGAGGAATCAGTGATTGAAAGGAGCACCCGCTCAACCGTTTATTTACAGAAGAGATTATTTTGTCCATATCTTTGTTAGAAGAGCGTGGTTTACGGAGGAGAATGAAAAGGATCTTTGAAAGTGAAAAGTCAAAGAAATGCATTTCTAAACAAAAACTTTCTTGATTGCACAACAAAAAAAAAAAAATATTGTCACGTTGTAAAAAAGATGGTCACCTCGCAATTCGTGCTGTAAAAAACAGAAAAAATTGTATTTCCCAAATAGTGCAATAAACCCTGATCCGTGCACGATTAACCACCAAATACTTTTGCAATGTTCGCATGTGGTTTGGAGATAACAGCTATCGAAGATCTTTATTTAAAAAAAATCAAAAGCAAATCCAAATTAACAGCAAAGCTGGCCGTCTGTTATCAGCTTAGTACAGCAAGCATTACGTGTTACTCAGTTAACTGCAGAATTTACTTTCAAGCGATGGGTAGAGCAAATCATTGCACGTCCGTATATGTGTAGATTGTACGGGGAATAGCCCTTTTTTTTTCTTTCTATACCCTACACCAGGTGCGGTACAGGGTGTATTATGTTAGTGCGAACGTATACAACACGCAGAGGGATTTAAGATAAACCCACCTTTTATTATACCGATCGATTCAGAATCGTAATGTGAATTGATCTAAGTCTGTCTGTCCGTCCATCCGTTTGATGCTTGTCAATGTAAGTTTGTGTTCAAGATATAAGACGCAAAGTTTTTGAAAGTCACAATGCTATTGAAAATGGTTCGGATTGGTCCACTTTTTCGACCACTCCCCATATAACGCCCTATTCTGAAAAGTCATTTTGTGGAAAAAAATTTCTCGACAAAAGTGATTAAGTAGTAGTAGTATTTTAGCATTCTAAATTGATATGAAAACTTTGGGACGGCTGGGGCAATTTTTGAACACCTCTCTCACATAATAAGAGCGGAAGTTCATACGACAAAAAGTTATAATTTTAAATGCTTCACGTTGAAAATTATATCATAATAGTAATTTAACATAAAAAAATTAACTGTACCAAATTTCGACCACTTCGGCCTATTTGTTGGATCCTACCGTAATAAGAATTTTCATGAAAATTGATCCTTTGTAGAGCAGAAAAGTCGAAGTTTTAATATGTGATGATAAAAATTGACCCACAACAGTAATTACATACAAAAATGAGATCTACAAAATTAGGATCATCTACGCCTATTTTAGACTCTGCCCTACGTAAGAATTAAACCTATGCTACATTAGGTTGCCTTTTGGCCCCGCTTGCCCACAAATACGCACTTGAAAAATATGCCCTTATGTTAGTAGGTAGGAAAAATAAGAATTGTGTTAGACAATGTGGTGTAGGGCATTTAATGGTCGGCCTTGCCCGACAATAATGTTCTTTCTTGTTTAATTATGACCAACCACTCAATAAATGTTTCTTTCCACGATGGTGTGAGAAAGAAAGGGGAAAAATATAAAAACATAGATAGCGGCTGCGGCCTAATGAATGCCTGTCTGGTATGTTTTATACTTTTAGTGACTGAGTGCATTCACTATAACTGCGACCAAGTACGGTCGCAAACCGCACTGAGGTTTGAATCACGACTCTTATCTACTTTTTTATGCGGCAGCAGGCACGTTTTCACCAGTAGTATGAAGAACGTATAACACAACGTTGTGTTTGCATTACGTCTCATTGAAATTTCGAGTTTTTATATTTCTGATATCACACGACATATATGCAAATCGACCGCACCAAAACGAAGATTAGGATTGACGTGTAAACATGTCGAACGCAGTTAACTGGTTAGATGAAAGAAACAAATACACGAATATTGATTGATTGAGATTGATTACTGCACACTACCTAATATTCCTAACACAGGTTTCAAGTGATCATTTTCGTGCTGTGTAGCTTAACGGTTTCAAGTCTAGCACTTGTGCTACAAGGGTATGTTAAGTTTGTACGGACGGTTGCAATATCCAGAAGGATTTGAGATACACACACTTGTTACTAAAGCAATACTAAGATTGTCTGTGCCGTCTGTCCGTGCACCCATAAACCGCAACTTTTTAATAAATTTGTCTATCCTTACGTCCGTCTTGTACCCAGAAGGATTTGAGATATACTCACTTCTTATTACAGCAATACTAAGTTTGTCTGTCCGTCTGTCCATGTAACCATAAACCCCATCTTTTCCTTAAGGTTGTCTGTCCACAAGATCGTTTTGTTTTTTTTTTTTTTTGTTCAATCTGTAAGTTGATGAAATTTCGTACACCGACATGCTTTGGCACGTCGAAGGCGAAGGGTATTAAAAAAATGCCTGTCATTGGATCATCACTTTTTCGAGCACTTCTCATATAGCATATTATTTTGAAAAGTCATTATATGTCTAACTGTATTAAGCGAGGTAGGGTAAGACATTTAATTGTGGGCCGTAGCCCACTATAATAAATTTACTTGTTTTAAATTGGCCTCGAAAGTTATATATGACTGACTCAAGCTGCTATAAGTTAACTACATTTCATGGTTTTCGTACTTCTTCCCCTTTTTCATCTTCTTTAAAGGTATAAGCAAGATATTGTTTTTTTTTCCTATTTACTTAAACGTTTATTTGTTAATTTTTTATATTTTCGCTATTTGCTAAAAAAGATGAAAATTTTTTAAGTAAATTTTGCAAAAACGCTGCAACAACAATCTGTACAAATATGGTTAAATAGAAGTAAACAGGTTAAAAACAAAGAACGAAAAAAAAAAGATCAACTGAGAAACAAGAACAACGACAACAACAACACCAACAACAACAATATTAATAATAAATACATAAAATTGCATTTTTTTTTCACAGACAGACAGACAGACAGGCAGTATATATATACTACAAAATATGGATATCCACTGCGCCACGACAGAGTGACGGTTACAGCAACTTTTACAATTGCTACGAAATAATGCTACACATCAGTACGCAAATGCACAAAAAAGTGCAAGCAAAACTGCATATATAAAGCTAGACAAAGGAGGGAAGTAGAGAGAAAGAGAGAGAGAGAATAAAGGAAAGAGAGAGCGGTGCATTGCTTGCATAAAGAAGAAGAGCTACTATTGAGCTTACATGCGATCCGCACAGTACATAAGTTTTATTATTTACATTAAACCAGGAGTGTCCAACCTCTTTGGCAAAGTTTATGGCAGTTGATGACTTTTACCCCTAATCACCCCCCTGCCTCCTAATAATCAATATTAATAAAGCCTTTCATTTTCTAAAGCAGTTAATGTCCGCGTAGGTCTATAGATTATAATTAATTAAGGTCCGTCCCCTGCCATCACGGGGAGACATAGATTATTTTGCCTCCTGAACAAGTAAACAGTGATCGTTTAGTGTATTAAACTAAATAAGAATTTTCCTGAACAGTTGGGTTTATTTTATACTTTTTCCGGTGTAGGGGCTAACAAATGAAACGCTTCTATAAAATCAGGAAAACTATTCGAATGAAGTTCACATGATCAATTCATATTTTCGGAACACGGGAATGATTTAAAGAAAGCTCTGCTTTGCTAGTTGTCGATGAGACCTAAAAAAAAAACAGACTGGAAAAATTTACAAAAAAAGTAATAAGCGCCTTTTAGTGGCTACATTGTTAGAGCCATAATTGACCGAATGGAGTCTTATAAAAGAAAAAAATCGCAAGCACTTTTTATTGAACCCATAAAACAGATCTTTTCATCCTTTTACCTATAAATAATCGAAGAGACTTCCAAATCGGCAAAGATCAAACATGTTAGGGGCCTACTACGATCAAAATTAGTTCTATACCTTTGTTGGATAGTGGAAGTGTACCTATATTCCCTTTCACTGGAGTCTATTAGCACCAGCTACTACATTGAATGCAAGCCAGATGGAAGATCCAATGATTTAATCTTTCAAACCATATTTCCTATGAAATGGCAGCACTTTTCTACCAAGTGTCCAAACTTAATACCACATCACACATATCACATCTTATTTTTGTAGGGTTTTTTGTTCGGCAATTGTAACAGAGGCGCCTTATTAAACGGACGATACTCGAACTTGAAACGAAAATCATATTACAGAACAACTTAAGGTCAAATTTTAAGCTTTACACTAAAAGACTTATAATTGATCGCTTATAAAAGATCGGTAAAGGCGAGTTCCGCAACATTGTTGTAAGCCCTTATAAGCAATCACTTTTTTCCTTTTAGACAAACTTTTCAGATCATAACTATGAACCATCCATGGGTTGTGAGATGAATGGCCGCAATTAATACAATTTTGTTTTCATTATATGTTTGTAAGGTTTTGAAGACCTACAGTATAAACATTTGATAAGTCCAATGTCCATATATCCACAGTATAAAATCGAATAATAGCGTAGCCAACTATAAGGTCTGCGGCCCTAAGGTTGGACGACAAGGTTGCTTTAAAACTATTATTAAGAGAGCGAGAGAGCGAGAGAGAGAGAGAGAGAAGGAGAAATTTGTAAAAAGTTATTGAACCGACATACCTTGAGTTGTTGATACAGATTGTTAGGTGAAAATGAGGGATCATAAAATTCGCTACGTCTACGTAATAGCAAACAATTGTGTTTGGGAGAATTCGAACGTAGTGCAGCTGTATTGGTTAGTTGGTGTCTTTTTCGAAGGTCTTTGGGCGTTGAATTGCTTTCATAGACTAAAGGTTGTAATTCTTGAGAATTTTGTAACGGATTACCACCATTGCTGACGATTGATGACGGTGCTAATAAACGTTTGTGACCTTTGGCACCGATGCTATTAACAAATTTATTGAAATTACTACTACGACTATTCTGAGTCTGTTCAGAACAACGACTTATATGTTGCTGCTGCTGCTGCTGCTGGCTGTGCTGCTGTGAATGGCATAAACCATCGATTTGATTATTTTTTTTACTATTCTCGACTTCGCCATTATCATAATAATGATCAATTAATTTGGGTAAATTTTCAAGTTTCTTCTTACGATAAACCGGCGAATTACCTAAAGAACGAGCTTTACGCTGTTGCAAGGCAGTGATTTGTTTTAACGGCAATTGATTTATACGTATTTCTGGTACTGGACCAAGGGAATGTTTACGTTCTTGCGTTGAAGAAGAAGAAGAAATTTGCGTAGGCAGTACAGAAAGACGCGGCGGTGTATTATCGAATAGCGAATAACGACGAAACATTTTCTTTATCAATAAAGAAAGAAAGAACAAGAAGAAGAAAAAAAAGAAATAAACAAAAAAAAACCGATATTTTCCGATTTGTCTTTTTTTTTTCCCTACTACACTATGTGTGGTGGTTTTACCGGCTAATTGTTTCTTTAAAACACTACGCACGCAAAGATTGTCACGTCTGTTCACGAGGAATTATTAAATTAAACTGGTTTCTCTCTTCTCCAGCAAACGGTATTCACAGTCACTCAGGCAAAGTAACAGCTGCGTGCGTACATTCGTAAAGTGGTTAAGCTATGAGCATATACGAGATAAACACCGAATAGGATCGTAAACAATAATAACACAAAGACTTACGATAAGTGGGGTAGGGATAGTGATAGCGAAAGACGAACACGAGGATAAAGAGAAAAAAGAAGTTTAAGATACGGCTTGAAGGAAGCGCTCCGAAAACACCTCAGGACAAGAGAGACAACAAACAGAGAGCGGGAAAGAGACAGAAGTAAAGAGAGAGAGGGAGAGAGAGAGAGAGAGAGAGAGAGAGAAAAGAGAGTTCATTGTCTTTAGAGCCGGTATAAGTTCCCAACTTGTTTTGGGCTTGGATTGAAAAAGTTTTCTTTTTTCCTTTAGGAATGCTTAATTTAATTATTCAGTCCCCTTGAATTAGTGCATGTATGGGCGCGTACCCATCACCGAACCATAAGGGCTATATTCATTTTGACAAAACATTCGCAGCATCCAGAAGGAGGCTTCAGAGACTCCATAAACTATATATATTTTTTTGTAGCCTCAACTTCTAAATCGATTTTATTATGTTCATTTGTCCGCCTGTCCGTCTGCGATAAGCATTCTCTTGGTCGTAAAAAAGAAGCTACGTACATTAATTTCATCTGTCCGCCTATCTGTCTGTCTGTCTGTCTGTCATTAGCCTTCGCCTGGTCGCAAAAAAGAAGCTATGTTCTTCGATTTTATCTGTCTGTCCGTCTGTGATAAGCAATCTCCTGGTCGTAAAAAAGAAGCTATCTACTTAAAATTTGCCAGAAAACTTCCACGGTTGGTGTTGAATTTGGGTCACATCGGTCAAAGGACACGTCCGCAGTAAAACTAGTCTGAGACCATCTCTGTTTTTAAAAATTAAAAAATTACATTTTTCGATCATTATTACAACAGATAGCAACGAATTGACGTTTATTTTCAGTGGGTGATTCTACATAACCTCCACGAAAATGTAAATAATCCTGCCACGCCTATTCAATATTCCAGAATATTGAATTTTCGTTGCTTCGTCAACACGCTTGTAGCGCTCAGAAAAAAGATTGTGGGACCTTGTAAATTCTATATATTATTGAAGAGCATCAAAGGTGAATCGTTCTAGGCGTGTTTATCAGCCCATCTGTCCATCTCTCTGTAAATGCACTCATGGTCGCAGAACTGAAGAAATCTGCTTTATCTGCACACGATATAAATTTGCATTTGCATTCAATTTGAAAATATAAAAAATTCAAGGTTATCGGGTATGAAAATTTAACTTTTTTAGAAGATTCGCGGTGGGCATAAAAGGTTCGTTCGAATATAATTTATTTACATTTGTCGGGTACTTAATATAGGGCAAGTAGGAATGAAATTTTCATTCCATTAGCTTATGCACTTCCTATGCATAGATGTCACGATCATGGAACAGCTTATTCAGCGATGACCCGTCAATTTTTATAACCGCCAAAGATAAGAGAAATATCAATTTTGTTTTTGCATCCGTAGGACCCAATAAAACTTTTCTAAAAACTCATAGAACTGTGTACAACTTCTTAGGCCACGGCAGACTCTTGCTCTGCGTGCGTACAATCGCATCCAAGCATTTATATTCTTGGTATTTGAAGGAACCAATAAGACGTGTTAAGAGAGGAAGCGAAAGGTGACATAAATAGGGAAAGAAAAGTCTTGCTTAGATATGCTCTGAGTCCTTAATTGAAACACATAGAAGAAATAACACATGGAAGAAATAATTTGTGAACAATAGAATACAGATGAGTTACGATTTAGTTTTTACCCGGAATGCCCTGCATTGTGTGGTCCGGCATTGTCGTGAAACAACATCGGCTCTAAATATTTCTGTTCTAAAACATGGATTGTAATCGGCGATCTTAAGGTTAAATGTTTAAACAATGCAGGCGAGGACAGCAAATCATCGATCAAGAGGACAGCAAAGTGCAAGGTAAACAGTTGTTATAGTTTTAGAGTACTAATAAGCCCATGCCTAAGGATGTTAACAGCGATCATAAGTCTAAGCAATTGTTATATGATTCGTTACCTACAAACTACAGTCTAGCGCACTGAGACTCGAACCGGCGAACTTTCGAATCGCAAATCTTTCTTCTCGGCTTTCCGGCAGACAAAAACCGGAAATCGTCTTGAACACCCGTGCGCCCGTATGGGTTATAAAATTAAAATTCGTAATGTATGATATTTTTGTCTATATCTCTATATAGAGAATGTATCGCCTTAAGTCATATTTGCCTTGCCTCGGAATAATACCTAAACCAGTTTGCTTGACTTAATTTGTTGCTGGATTCAAAACCTTCCTCTGAATTGAGAGGGAAACTGTTGCGGTCAAGTTAAACGAAATTTTGAAAGCATTAAATCACTTAAAGTGTCCGTCGGAGCAATCAATTAAACAATTAAAAATTCTTATAACAGATTTTTAGCTTCATTCGTTTCCTGATCCAGTTTTGTTTCACACCTTAGGTTAAGTCAGAGAGATCTACAGCATCTGCTTGGAGGATCTGCTATCAACGAGAATTCCGAGTATACCCTATCAAAGAGAAATTGTTGGGAATCCATGCTCTACTTTACGATACATTCTCTCATTAGTGAGTGACTCAGAGGCAGACCATCGTAATCGCATATATTAGCATGAGTTAAATGTTAAAAAGAAAAAAAAAAAAAAATGTAAATAAATAAAATTTGTTTTAAAAAATTGTAAATTAATTGTTTAAATAAATCTTTTTTCTTTTTTTTTTTATTCATTTCCAATTTTTATGGATATAGGCGTAAATGAATGATATTAGCTGTGTCGTTATTTAGTGTTGGCTTAGTTCACGATTTAGTATCGTGTGAAATTCAATAAGCGTTAAGTGACTTTGAAGGCTGATGAAAACCAATAACAGAGTGAGGAAGAAAAGAAAACCGAAAGCGAGCGCAGTTGAGTTTCTCTTGCTAACATAGGAGATTTTTTTTTTTTTGTCTGCATTAAGGCGCTTTGTTACTTTGTATAAAGAAGGCAAGGCCAGCCATAAAAGATTCGACTCCACTTCGTCTAATGTACGTCTTCAGCTCTTTTCCGCAATAAAGTGACAACGCGGTTGCCGATTACGTAGCTCAGTAAGGTTTACTTATGCTCTGAAAGGCCGAGCAATAACCTCTCAGGGGCGTTCTTCAAACCCTGAATGAGCTAAGAAAGCACAGTGAGGTACACCGTATGTGGATAACTAGCTTTTTAGGCGACGCAGGAAACGAGAGATCCGGCTGTTTGGCCAACACGGGAGCCCAAAATGTTATGATAGGTGTAGGCACTTCCTGTAGCGTGCCTAAGACCCTTGTCCTTGGGAGACAGGGTGCTGGCAAGCTAAAAGATCCATTAAATCTTCTGGCATCATAGCACACAAGCTACTGGACCTACGAAGAAGCGCCATATTGGTCACCACTCACTCAAGTACCGCCTAAAAAATATAAAAAAAAACTGATATCTCGGGTACCAATTCATGTTAATTCCGCTAGGAGGCGAAGGAAACGTTCCATCATATTCCGTGCGAATGCTTCACTGTGTGGCGCCCCGAAGCTAAGAAGCTGGCGGGATTTATGAGAAATTCTGAAACTGCATGACTAGAGGCAAGGGCAAGTGTGCTAGACTTTTTAGGTCATTCCGACTACATTACAATACTACACATTGTGCAACTTTTACTTGTCATGAGTGCTCTTTTGTAGAAAGGAAGGATTGGTTCTCAGCTATAGACTAAGCTCCAAATTTATTTATCACAAATCCCTATTTCGGACCAATTTTTATTATACAAGAATACATCCAAGATCTTGTTGCTTATATATTGCGAAACCGATTCAAAACATGGTCTCATCCCAAATAAAAATTTTCAAAATAAACTTTTATATGGAAAGGTATCGTCGTAAAAATAGTCCAATTAAAAGCCATTTTCAGTAGTGTACGTCTTTCGGCCAAAACACTGCAATAACTTGAAAATTGTAACCCGGAATTGGACACAAAAAGAAAAACTGAATAGACATCACAAGCAGTGGGACAGATAGACAGGTCGATGTTTAATCAATTCGCATAATAAAATTGTTATTTAATTTAACATCTTCCTAGAACCTGTTCTACATTTCCTGCCCGGACAGTACTTGAATTTGTTAACTTTTTTCCGGTTAGAAGTTTATTTCCTAGCGTTTCCTCATGGTTTTCCTAAGTTAAATAAGTTTTTTTTTAAAACTCCTAAAGGGTTTTTAGGAGGTGTAATAAGGTACTAATCATACCAATATCAGAAATGCCGAAATCGTTTTTTTATTGTTAGTCGCAGTGAGTAGGATTTGCAATTTCCTCATGGAAAGTTTCGTGTCTGATCAATCTTTAAAAATTAATTATCTATAAATTTCTTTATCGAAATTATCAAAATTTTGTTATTAAAAATTTTATCGAATTTATCCAAATTTTTTTTGGAAGTTGACCAAATTCTCTTACTAAAATAACTACCGAAAGTATCCAACATTTTTATCGAAATTATCTAAATTTTATTATTTAAATAATTTATTAAAATTATCCACATTTTTTATGAAAGTTTTTCAAATTTCATTTTTCAAATAATTTTATCGACAGCATCCAAATTCTTTATCGAAAAAGTTTTATCGAAACTATGCAGATTTTTTTAATGGAAATTATGTCACTTTTCTATTTAAATGATTTTATAGAAATTATTTGAATTTTTTTTTTTTTTTTTTTACCGAAATTATTCAAAAACTTTTTTATTAAAGTAATTTTATTGAGATTATCACAATTTTTTGATGATATATTTTTGCTCATATTTTAACTTTTCGTGGAGTTTTGCCAATTCGGGCTAATGGTATAATTAGTCGATGTAAACCGCGAAAATGAAAATAAAGATTCCACTACCGTGAAATAGAAAACACTATCGAGCGATGTTTACGAATCGTTTATGACCTGAATTGCGAGAGTTGTTGTTGATCTAAATGGTATTCACAAAACCGGTCTACCGGCTACGTGTCACACAACACGTTACTTAAACAATCGGTTTATTAAGTGATAAATTAAGTGATGCAATAATTAAACTTTTTACTTAACTTACTTTATAAGGAAAATTAGTTTTTGTTTTCTAACAAAGTTTTTTATACTGATTCCAATGTTTGAAGACATCGTCGTCTAAGTCGCTTGCCAATGACGTAAATATCTCTTCCAAATATAAATTTAATTTTCGCGTAACAGTTCTCCCACACATACGTAGATTATCACCTCCATAAGTAAGAAAATTATACCCTGAACCCCTTGTGATACGGAGTATATTAATTTTACGCCGGGATGGTTGTAATACCCAAAAGTCCTTGAGATAAACTCACATCTTATTATAGCAATACTAAATTTATCTGTCCGTCGGTCCATGTACTCTTATGTCCAACGCATATGTCGCAATTTAAGAGACGTTTTGATAAAATTTCGATATACTGATGTGTTTCAACTCAAGGACAAACGCTATTAAAAATGGTTCGGATCCGATCACTTCTTCGATCATTTTCCATATAACGCTTTCTTTTTAACAAGTCGTTATAAGAAAAAATATTGCAATTTTTAGAATTTCACGAAAAATATCATTATTCGAAAAATTTAGATCGGATGGGGCAATTTTTTGAATCCCTTACCATATAACCATTGCTTCGAAAACTGGAGTTTCACATGGTAAAAATGCCTAACTTACAACACTTCTTGATGACAATTCATTCGCAATAATAGTTTGACATAAAAATGAACTTTACCGAATTTGGACCAGAGAGGTCTATTTTTCGGAGCCTAATCCATAGAAGGGTTCTAATGGAAGATAAGGCTTTGTCTGCCACAAATGTCCAATTTTTAATATTTTAAGATGAGTAAATTAATCGTAGGGAATTTGGATCCCATAGATCTATTCCTTAAATGCTCTCATATACAAAGATTCCTCTTCTGAAAAATAAACCCCTCTACGGCGGCAGTCTAATTTGTGGGTTGTTATGACGAAAGCAAGTGGAAAATAATCAAATCTTTAACAAGTAGGTTAAGTCCGCTTAATTTGGAGCAAGTCATCGTCCTATATAGTCTTCACTATAAAGGCTTTCATAAAAATTGGTAGCAGTTACATAAAAGCTAGATATAATTTTTGGCATTTTATTAAAAAAGTGACCGAATATAGGGTACCGAATATAGGGTACCTAATGGTGGGTCGTGCCCGACTAAAAGATTCTTACTTGCTTTCTCTAATTTATTTATGAATTACGTATTAATGTATTTACCATGTGGTATGTTATAAGCTAAGGGAACTGATGTAGGGTATCTAAAGATTGGTCTTGCCCGACTATAGCATTCTTATTTGCTTTACAATGCGATTCTCCTATAGCGCGCCTTCTGTCCAAGCATTGTTCAACTTGAAAAATTCATTCGTGGTTTCAAATTTTCATTGTTAACCACTGCAATGGGCTCTTCCCAATTCCAGATAACGTGGATTTTCCATAAAAATTACCAAATAGCAAAACATTGCTGCTTTTTTTTTTTAATTTATTCTAAAGATTTTCTTTGAATCTGTCCAGATGTCTGTACGTGCAATAAACTTCTCTTCACTTATTCTATGTAACGCGGCATAAATGCGTTTAATTTATGTTAATTCCGAATTCCACATAAAGCGGAAACGGTTTTCATGGAATGCGATATAATTTTATTTGATTTATCTTAATCCTAAGACTTTCTTAATAGAATATATTTTCCTGAGCATTGCATTATTTCCGAGTTTCATATGACACGGTTTCCATACAACGCAGTACAAATTGAGCGCCTTGTAGAAGGCATTATTTGTATAGCATGAAATGCAGAAAACAAAAACAAGTACAAGGCCCGAATCTTTTATACCCATCACCGTTATCCTAAAAAAGATAAAAAGAAGTAAAAGGACAAAATTTTCATGCATCATAATACGAAGTAGGCGCGGCTGATTTCTTCTATCTTCAAAATAAAAGTTTTCGTCGCATAGGCGTGTGGGCGTTATAGGCGTGCCCTTTGAAAATTTTACCGTCAATTCCAAATTCTTTTCCACATTTATAGGCGATATCTTTATTCTTGCTAACGGGAGAATGTTTACACAAATACTACAAAGTTGCGCAAACAGACAGATGGACAGACGAACAGGCGGACATGTTCAGGTGCATATCAAATTTGAAACTGGCCAAGAATTCGTATACTTTATGGAGTTTTTGAAGCTTGCTTCTGCGCCTTACAAAGGCATTGAAAAAACAATTTTATACACAGTCCGATACACTATAACATTGGGTAGGCGTGGTCAATTTTTCCGATTTTTGTGTCTTTAGTTCTAAATTCAGACTTGTTTTGTTGGTGTTATCAATAACAGTAGGAACGCGGTTAAATAACAGCCATTTGACAGTTTGCTCTTTCATGCTCATTACTGTGTTCTTCATATCTCTTCACAGCATATTTTCATTGAAATTTATGGAAGCAATTGGTGGGTATAAAATTTAGAATTCCTCAATACTAAGTAAACCAATGGAAGGACAACAAATTTTTTATTAAAACCTGTCTCCCTACTGTTCGTACATACACACTTGTACGCATATTCGTTGAGAAACAAAGAATTGTATATGATTGTGCTTTGCAAGCGTTCAAGAGACTGTGATGTCATATAACAAAATAAGAATAAAAGAGCAACCAGTCATCAAACGGTCTGCTAATTAACAGCGTTACTACTGTTATTGACAAAAAGGAAAACACAGAAAGTCCTCAGGAATCTCCTAGTTGTCAAATAAATGCTGAACCATCTTGTCATTTAGTTGTCACTGATGATAATCGTTACCCGTTAACTAATTGCTTTAACTAGTATTTCTAGAAAAGCTGATGGTATTTCAGAGTGAGAGTGTGTCTGATACAGGGAGAGGGAGATAGAGAGAGAGGGAGAGCGAGAGTGTGTGTGAGAGAGAGACAGAGAGGAAGAAAGAAAGAAAGGGAGAGAGAGAGAGAGAGAGAAAAGAAAGAGAGAGAGGGAGAGAGAAAAAAAAGAAAGAGAGAGAGAGAGAGAAAAAAAGAAAGATTGAGAGAGAGAGAGAAAAGAAAGAGAGAGAGGGAGAGAGAAAAAAAAGAAAGAGAGAGAGAGAGAGAAAAAAAGAAAGATTGAGAGAGAGAGAGAAAAGAAAGAGAGAGAGTGACAGTGAGAAAAAGAGAGAAAGGGGGATAGGGTAAATAAAGTAAAGAACAGTTTTCAGGTTTCTTATAAAAGTTTGAGAACATCATTCTTCTAAAGCATATAAAGAGCCATCTATTAGAAAAGAAAATATGAAAGCTTTTTTTTGACAAAGTCTATCAAGCAAATTTGTTCATGCTGCAGTCAAAGATGAAAAAGTTCAAAGCAAAGAGCTTTTTTTTGTTTTTGAAACAGTGAACATGAACTGCTAGAAAAGAAGTTAGTTTTTGTTGTTTTACAAATACACAAAATGAAGAAATAACAGTGTAATAAGGTAGGGAAACATTGTATTGCTTTTTTGGTTTTGCAAATTTAAAAATTAGATGAAAATTATAGAGTTGATGAATGTGAAGAAAAAAAACAGTTCGCAAGCGAAAAGTTGTTACGAAAGGTGTTTCAAAAAATGGATAATTCGGACTTTGTTTGTGCGCCTTTTATGACGAGGGTTATATTGAGTTTTCAGAGATTGCTGCTCTGACATATATGAACACTAATAAGAATGCAATGCTTTAATCCAGAGGAAATGTTATTAGATTTCTATTTCACTAGCTTAACCAGTTAACTGTGTCGATGACGACTACATTTGTCAAACACAGAGTATAATGACAAATTGACAAAAATATTTTCTAAAATTCATTATTATATGGCAAATACACATTAGCAATGATAAAATTTGATAAGAATATTCGGCAAGGACGGATGGACATACCATGACATATACACTCTTCACAGGCAATTGATCGGTTAGTAAATGGTTATAACGGCAATTGGAAAGCTAATCGTAATTAAAATATCCATCCGTCCTGGGATTTGAACCCGACTATGTCCGGCTTAATAGTCGCGTTTCTTATCTATTAGGCTATGCGGTGCGATGGTCACAAGTTAATTAATCTGGCAACTAAGTAATTAAGCCCGTAGTTGCAAGTAAGTAAAAGCGCAATTTATTCGGCAAGGTTTACACAGCACTTGCACAAACTCTTTCAAAGCTACTTTGGCAACAAAAGTTCAATTTGAACTATTATACGGCAAACATTTCATAGGGTTGACGTCAGTCATTCGTTTGTTTGTTAGCAAAACATCGGTGTGGGAATATAATATGAATTTATTTTCTTACTTACACCTCTTGAATCTCGGAATAGGATGGCGGCCGCGTGAGGATCTAAAGTACCATCGCCACGCAAACCACGACTAGCAGCACCAACTGAAGCACGACGTTTTTCTAAATCGGCCGAAGCACGACGCATATGAGCACCTGTTAAAAGAAAAAGAAAAATTAATTAAATTTTAATTAAATTTTTTTTTTTTTTTTTTTTTTGACCCGCTCAATACGCAACACAACACAACACAACACAGCAAGTATTGAAATTTATCAGTTTTTTCTCTTAATTTTAATCCCTTTCCAAGAGTTACCTTCTTTGAGTATTCTATCGAAGATACGATAAGTGGCACCGCAATCTTCTAGAATGCGATGTGGTCGACTTAAGGTATTCACATCTAAACTCTTCGAACGTAAACGAAAATTCTCTTGTGGATCATTTTGTGGTGAAGTACAAGCACTGTTGACCGCACTGGCAGTGTCGTGTGTTTTACGAGGCCACAGATGGACTTTTTTGCTAAAATTTCGAAATAATTCCTGTATCGAATTATGATGATCCTTATGTTTGTGTTTGTGTTCTTTCGGGGATGCGGAATTCGCCCGCCGATCGTCATCGTTCACGCTTAACGATTTCGCAAAACTGCTATTATCGAAACGATGACGCGGAAAATATGAACCAGTTCCACTATCAATGGAATGACGTTTAGGACTATTGCTCCTGCTAATGTAATGCTCATCGACTAAAGTTGCTGTCGCGCCAACACGATGAAATATTGAATTAATGCTCGGTCTTTGCTCCTGATAACGTTGACTGCTCGCCCCGGTATGCGTGAAATATTGATGATCGTTTTGATGCTCGTAAATATCATCGAGATCGTGGGGAAAGAAACCAGGCGTAGGCGGCGAATCGCAACGATCGCCATGATGTGGTGGAGGTTTACGTAAACTCTGCGATCAAATAATTTAAAGAAAATTAGTTTTTTTTTTTTTTTCTATTCTTAGGACACACAAGTATTTCGCTTAAAATCTTACACAATATATAGCCGGACTGTGACTACGATCGAATATACTTCTTTTCGAGGAGGTGGCCCGTTTAAAACTGCCACTGGAACTGTCACAGGAATTGCGGGTATAAGTCGGTGAATTCCGATAGTGATTTGTTACCGATTTTTGACTATCTGGTACCGGTTGTGGACTCGAAACTTTGTGAGAACTATCTACGTTCTTAGGTTGTTGTTGTTGTTGTTGCGACCAAGCCGGAGAATCAATGTCACAGTAATGATTTCGCCCATAGGCAGCTAAGTGACTGACACCATTTTGCCAACAATCGGCGTTCAGTTGCTTCTCAATGGCTTGTTGGCGATATAAATGCGTTATGCCATGCATGGCGGTCTTGTTGTTGTTGTTGTTGGGACCAAGCCGGAGAATCAATGTCACAATAATGATTTCGCCCATAGGCAGCTAAGTGACTGACACCATTTTGCCAACAATCGGCGTTCAGTTGCTTCTCAATGGCTTGTTGGCGATATAAATGCGTTATGCCATGCATGGCGGTCTTGTTGTTGTTGTTATTGTTGTTGTTCTTTTTCTTTTAAGTTTATATATAATCTTTATATAATTAAAAAAATTTGTTTTATAATTTTATA
>KK502525.1:85972-97071 GCA_000688735.1 Glossina austeni | reverse complement strand
CTTATGAAGATATTGGGAAAAGAATGCAAATTTCAATTTTTGTTGTGATCACTTTTTCCCATTTTTCTGCAGGTACTACAGTCTCGCCCATAGAATATACGTTCAAATTTTCGTATACTTATTTGCTTATGAGTAATGTTCTTGTTGTTTATGAGTAATGAAAGGAAAACAATTTGAAAGAAAAAACCCCTTTTGAAAAACAGTGGTGTTCCCCATTTACGTAGTACTAGTAAGGTAAGGTAGTAGTAAAGTTTCCCTTCGACCGATTTGACGTATTTTCAATATCAACATTGCGCTTTAATGCTTCTGCTAAATTTGAAGTCGATAGCTTTATTTTAGCGGCCAGAAGAATGTTTCCAACAGACATTACACAGACGGACAGATGGACATTCTTAAATCGGTATTAGAATTTCATGCTGATCAAGAGTATATGTACTTTGTAGGGTCTTTGAAGCTTCCTTCCGGGCAGTTCGAACGTTTTTACAGTATAAATACACTCCTCATACTTCGGTGATGGATATAAAAAAATTTTTTTTTATGATTAAAATCGACAAATAATTGGACAAAATGTATAATCAATTTACAGCAGCTGGAAAAGTACCACAAAAAAATTAAAACAAAATGTACTCTTAACAACTCTCGGGGTACGCCCATCTTCTTAAGCATATGTAAATTTTCCAAAAAATCGGTTTCGTCCCTTGTAGTACAAAATGTATAAAATTTGTGCGGATGTAAACAACAAAGACTTGAGAAAGTTTATACTGAAAGAAATTGGTTCTGCATCGATTTAAGCTTGTCCGTCTGTCCATCTATCTTTGTATTTAACCTAGAGCT
Source organism: Glossina austeni (assembly GCA_000688735.1). Taxonomy (NCBI): domain Eukaryota; kingdom Metazoa; phylum Arthropoda; class Insecta; order Diptera; family Glossinidae; genus Glossina; species Glossina austeni. The sequence goes on along the minus strand of KK502525.1, from coordinate 96,237 downwards.
GGCAATTTTCGAGATATTTCAATGATTTGCTATTGCAAATGATTCACTTCGGAGCACTTTTCCGACTACTTCGCTTTTAACGCCTTATTTTGAAAAGTCGTCATATAAATAAAAAATAGGCTTCATGCATAACTCTATTAAGGGAAGCGGTGTTGGGCATTTAATGGCCGACCGTGGCCGACTAAAATGCTTTTAATTTTTCTTTTATTCGTCTATGCGGTTCCTTAAACCGACAAAAATGATATGACAAAGGCGATTCTAGGGCAGGAGGTAAAATTTTTGCGACTAGAAGTATACGGATATTTAAAATCGTTTTCTCGAAACACGATTTTTTTAAAATTCTATACAACATATGTCCAATAATTTTTTAATCTTTTCATTCGAATTTGAAAGGGAGCGAGACTTATTGACGAATGATTCCAACTACCGAGGGGACACGTTGTTCTGAAGGTTGCCCGAAAACCACATCTCAACGACTGAAATTTTCAAATTTAATTTTCGGTTAAAGATCTTGTAAAATATTCTTTATATATTAAAATTATTTTATTATAATATAAATAAAAAAAATGAAAAAAAATTAGAGAACATATTTTATATATTTATTTTCATATATAAAATATATTTTTGTGTTTTCACTTCGAAACCTACCTACATACAAAACATAACCTACTAAATAAGAAGCGCGTCTATTAAGTCGAGACAGCCGGGATGTTGTCGCACCGACACCGGATGATCGACCATTAAAGTCATAACATTTGCCAAGATCAGGACGATGTCCGCCTATGCGGCCATAGTCTTTCCGGGCCCCTTTTCCTAGACTTCTTTCTTCTCGATTATCACCGNTTGCTGTTGGCAGTTGAATGGCCTGCAATTAAGTCAAAGTTACTTTTTTCTTTTTATTCACGTTTGTTGCGTTTTTGGTTTAATTTTTATTTTCATTTCATTTGAGTTTTTTTTTATGTTTTACTGATTTCTCGAAATACAAAAAGAAATTGTAATAAATTTTAATCTATAAAGCTAAAATGAGTTGCTTATATATATTTATTTATTTTTTTAATATAATTTTTTTTTTTTTAATTTTTTTTATGCGAATTATATCATGACGAGTTCGAATGTCTTAAGAGGATTCTTTAATGCCTATCTTTGGGCTTACCTTTGAAAACTAGAAAAGAAAATCAAATATGCATAATAAAGCGACCTACTTTTAGGCTTTTCAAATAAATAAACATTATAGCATAACCTTCTCCGCTGAGAAATGTTATCGCCATAGAAATTCTTGTCCAAAAAAAAAAAATAAAAAAAAAAAACGGAAAAAGTAGAAAACATTTTAAGGCCAAATCTTATTTACGCTATTTCTGTTACTAAAAAAAAAAAAGAAACAAATTCTATAATGTCCTTCAAATAGTTATGTTAGTCTTTTTTGCTTTTTTTTTTTTTTTTTTCTTTTTCCTCTCTTTCTGACTTTTGCTGCAATATCTTTATTATGCTTTTCTCCACATTCCTTCTTTTACTCATGGTCTATAACCATAATGCACGATAAACTGTTTCATAAAATTTTCTGACAAAAAAAAAAGTCCTCACGTCTTCTTAATAATGCCGTTTCAGCTTAGTGGCTATTGTCCTCTCTTCCGCTGCGCTATGTTTAGTGCCAAATTGCTTAAAGGCATAAAGGAAAATTGAGTAAACTAATCTGTGATACCCACTATTTCAAGTCGATAAAATTATAAAGTCAAAGTATTTTCTAAAGTAACTACAGGCACGCCAGTTAGTTAGGTGAACAGGATCGTTTTTAGGTAAATTTCTTAACTGACTCTGGGTGCTAGGTTTTGCTGAGTTGAAATTAAATTGAATTTGTGTAAAATTTTAAGTCAACCTCTCGTATAACATCAAAAGACATTATTTAAGAAAGTTCCTAGGGCGACAGGCAGATGTCGGCTCCATTGACGAGTCTGTACGATTTTTAGATAGTAACATTCTCGTTATCAGTAACTGTGAAGCGCAGTGTATTCAAATTTCCTAAAGTTCCGATCATTAGTTTACAATGTCGAAATGCCGAACGAGTCCACCTTTGCACTGAATAGTATAGTGAGTGAATATAATGCTTCTAACAAAGCTTTCTTCCACAATTTAGTATAGCATTTACTACGGATTCTAAAATATAGGTTTTACCGTGCAGTGGTTTTCTGAGCAGTACACGTTGTCGATTTGCACATTACTTTTTGTGTGTGTTTCCAGAGCAAAGTACAGACAGACAGACAAGCAGGCAGCTTGAAAATAAAGACCGCAATTTTTGAGATATTTTGATGAAATTTGGTACACTAACGTGCTTTGACCCAAGGACGAACGCTAATGAAAATGGTTCGGATCGATGCACTTTTCGAAACACGTGACTATGCCACCTGTAGCTTAAACACAAATTTATATGGACAGGCGGACGGACAGAGGGACGGACAGACTTAGATCAATTCAGATTATGATTCTGAATCGATGGGTATAATAAAAGGTGGATCTACCTTAAGCCCTTCTGCATGTTACACACGTCCGAACTAATTTAATATACCCTATAGCACAAGGAGTGTACGGTATAACGATTTACTGTTGAAGGTGATAATAACTTGGGATCTTTTAGTATAGCTCCCAAGGCGGATGTAGCATTCTTACTTGTCTACATTATGCTATGTTATACGTACATATCTATGTTTAAGTGAGTAAGTGAACGAGTGAATATATATAACTCAAGGTTTTCAAGATAAAAACAAAATTTTGAAAATCCATTAATAGGCGATTGATTGATTAACAATTGATTTTNTTACTTATTTATCAACTTCCATGAAATACATTTGATTCAATTAACATTTAATTGTATTGTAATAAGAAAATCACATTCAAATGAGCAAAAGCGTGTGTAACTCTTGTGTGGCTCGAGCGGAAGGGGGGGAGGGGGGTGGGTGGTAAATGTATATAAGCTATATGCTTAGCCACCCATTCTACTCATGATTATTATATTATATGGTGATATTAACATAATTATCTTTTCCTTTTTTTATTTATTTATTTTTTTTTCTTTTTTTTTTGCAGTTCATTTATTTTATTAATTGTTTACAGTCCACTAGATGTGGACAATATACAAGCGGAGAGTAAATAATAATATAACAAAAAAAAATTTAAGAAAAAAATACATAAATAAATGAAAAAATTAAATAAATAAAAAGTTCAACAAGGCAAACAACATCAGTAACAATTCAACATCTATCTGTGTATTTGTCCGTCTGTGACCATATAAAAATGATAAAAGCCTTGAGTGCGTGTACTTTTTTTTTTTTCCCTCCATAAGTATACATATAAATAATTGTAAATTTATTGTTTATCAAGTAGATACTCTCAGGCGGATTAAGAAATTTGCAATAATGATAGCGTCATAATAATCATAATAATAGGGACAGAATTAGCTATTTATACAAAAGTATTTTTAGTTATTTATTGAGATTTTTTGTTTTCGAGTCACAATTATAAGAAAATGTTTTCTTCCATTCTTTTTTTTAAAGTAATTCAGGCGAAAAGCTAGGAGGGTTCGAAAAAAGGTCGAGAATTATTGTTTGAGAAACGATGTCTTTTTAGAGTGATAGAAATGCAGAGTGAAATCATGTAATGACTTTTCAAAATAAGCTGTTATTCCGGTTAGGTGGTTCAAAAAAAGGTGCGATTCGAACCGTTTTCAGTAGCCATCGTCCTTGCAACAAATTCAACATGTGCAAAAAATTGCAACTTGCAAGTTGAATACAAAAAACAACATGGACGGATGGACAGACAAGCTTAAATCACTTTGCCACGTGGTATAATGAACGATATGTGAGGGGGAGGGGGCGGGGGCTAACTAAAGTCACTCTGGGTGTTATACATCCGCACAAACTTAATCTGCCTTTGTACCAAAAGTATTCTGTAGGGTATTAATTATAAATTTTTCTTTTTGAAATTTATAAAATTTGCGTGGTTAAATACAAAAAACAAGATGGACGGACGCACAGGCAAGGTTAAATCACTTTCAAAAGTGGTGTAATGAACGTGGAAGGGGGTGGGGGGCATAATTAAAGTTACTCTGGGTGTTGCATATCCGCACAAATCTACCTTTGCACCAAAAGTATTCTGTAGGGTATTCAATATACAATTTTTGTTGGAAAGCAAACATTTAGATTAGTGGTGAGCGTTACGGTAGCACAAAGGTCAAGATCTTCACTTTAGAAGTTTACAGTAATAATTCAAGTTTCCTAGGTATCATTTTTCCTACAAGTCTGCCTTACAAAGAGACCTAACCCAGAATGCTATTAGTATTCTAAATCGATTTATGTTGCTTGAAAGTTTTTCTATCATCATAGATAATGCGCTAGATATTCCATCCATTGTTTTGAATCATCGAATTTTGTTGGTATCCAATTGGAGCAATCCAGCTGCTCGATATATCCATTGGAATTGTTTGGCCTCGGTGCACGGGCAAGACGCAGAAATAAATCTCACTTGTACTAAAGAAAAAATAATATTTATCTATGCAAGCGGGAACTGATGGTTTCCGTTAAAGGAATCGAAACTATGCGCTTTCCTGCTTATGTAGGATTTTTGGCTCTCAGGCCAACGCATTTCTATAAGACACTGTCATAATTAAAATTCAAGAAATTTTTTTTGGGAATGCGTGCTAGAACAAAAAATTCGTGTAAAAAAATGTGTTTTTGTGTCGTGTTTTTTTTCGTTTTTGTGCAAAAAAAAGAGTTGGGTGCACTTGCAACCTTCACCTTCACCTTCAATTTCGGCTGGAGGAAAAGTTTTAGGAAAATTGTTGTTTAACTCAAATTTTTTCCCGCTGAAGCTGCTTATGAACATATTTTTGTCACTTGACCTAAATGTAGAAAGCAACTCTGCAATGATTATTGAAGGTACTCTTCCCCTAAGTTTTTATCTATTATATTGGTTTTCATCTATTACACATATAAGGATACGAATAGCTTGGTAACTCTTTGCAAGTAAGTTTTCTAACTAAAGTAAATGCTTATCATTCAGAGTTGCAATTGTGAAATATTTAAAAATTCTTACTTTTTATAACCTTCGCAAACATTGCGTACCTATCCACCTACTTAGGATGCACACATTTTACATATGTAACCATGCATTCGTGCATCTGTGCAGTAATTAGTGAATTCAGGTCATCGTATTTATGATGTCATTTATGGAAAATGTAGACTAAGTAAAGCAGAAATATGCTTAACGCGTATGGCTATCGCTTTTATGATTCTTTTCTCCACTTTATTTTGCATAGTATTTACTGAAAAAGAAATATAACAAAATTCAAGGATGATTCCAAGAGAACGGGAAAGAGCTTAAAACTAAATTACTGCGAACTATATGTCGAACTATAATGTCATGACTCTGATAACGCGAAAGTACGAAAAGCCAATGAAACTAAATTTTCAATAATAGTATGAAAAATAAAGTGTTCAGAGAGAAAGAGGAAGAGGAAGAGGAAGAGAGAAAGGAAGAGGAAGAGAGAAAGAGAGAGAGAGAAAGAGAGAGAGAGAAAGAGAGAGAGAGAAAGAGAGAGAGAGAAAGAGAGAGAGAGAGAGAAAGAGAGAGAGAGAGAAAGAGAGAGAGAGAGAGAGAGAGAGAGAGAATCAACAATACGACCTCATTTTGTTCTCAACTTTAAAGCGTACTGATCTCCCTAACATATCACAAATAAAAGTTCAGAGAGAAAGAGGAAGAGGAAGAGAGAGAGAGATCTCTCTCTCGAGAATCAACAATACGATCTCATTTTGTTTTCAACTTTAAAGCGTACTGATCTCCCTAACATATCACAAATAAAAGTTTTTTCAAATTTTCCTCAAAACTAATCCGGCCGGGGGCAGCATCAGCATGAGTAATCGAGTAGATAAGAATCACGTCTAGCAAGTCTACGTTCGCTGGTTTAAATATCAGTGCACTTTTGCGCAGACTTGGTCGTAAATGTACTGAATACTGCTCAGTTGACTTACTTATTCAAGCATCTATTAGCCTGCGACCTCTTCCTATATCTCAGTCTCTTCCTTGATTTCTTTCTGACCATCTGATATATAAAGAGGACATCGCTTGAGTGATCAGTTGCATAAAAAGACGTGTAAGAAAATTTTAGCACGTGAAGGCAGACCATGAGATATCCTACACCAGTTCGCTAAGTAGCGCGATTGACTCATTTTTTTCATAATATACTAAAACTTACAGATTATTTTCATATAAAAGCATACTTTTTATGACAGCCCCTATGTTGGAGGATGTCCAAAATATCGCATGAGGTGATCCATATTTAGTAATATTGCTCTCCACATAAGGGCTTGCTTTGTCTGACGACCACTTTTGACGCCTAAAAAGTAGACCTACACGGCCCAAATTCGATAATTCGATGATTTCTTTGTCGATTTACTATTATGAACCAATTTTCATCATCAAGTATTGAAAGTTGTATCTTTTTACCATGTGAAGATTCAGTGTTCGTTGGAACAGTTATATGAGAAGGGGCTCAAAGAATTACTCCAGTCGAGCAATATTTTTCTTATCAATTTGGAATGTCAAAAAATTTNTTTTTTTTTTTTTTTTTTTTTTTTTTATAGCACAATTAAGTAACATTTCCTTTTATTCTGGTCTCTTGGTAATGCATTTATAGACAGACAACGAGTTTTAATTTAATATAAATTTTTTATTGTGTTTATCCCGCTTCATCTCTTCAACTTTTAAATTATTATCATACACTATGTTGCACGTTTTTTATTGACAGTCGTGTTAATCATATGAAAAGTATTTATTTCCGCAGTTGTGTTGATTTATAATGTCTTTAAAATGACAACACGCAGTTTCACACAGCGATGTGTGTTAGAACAAAAAAAAAAAATAAATAAAAAGAAATAAAAAATTCCTGTTATAGTTTCGTTTAAGGTGAGAGGTTAAAATTAATTTTTTAATACGAAATAAAAATAAAAAAATAATTAATTAAAAGTTTTAATTAATAAAACTTGACGAGGATGGGTGATGATATGTGAAAGGAAAATTTTATTTTTAAACACGTCCCACCTGCACAACAATGCGTAAAGCATTTCAATATGCAATTTTATGCTTTAAAATGTCAACGAGTTCGAAATTTATACCCTACATCACTGGTGGTGCAAGGATGTCTTAAGTTTGTGCAGATGTAGGCTACACCGTGAAGGAGTTGAGACGAACCTATTTTTTATTATATCGAGTTTATCTTACTAAGCTTATCTGTCCGTCCGTCCGTCTTATGTTTTTGTGTTTAAATTTGCCACGCCAACGTGGTTTGGCCCACTATATCGTTTTCACTAGTCCTTGGCGTTGTTGTTGTTGTCTTCATTCAGGTAGAAAGACCGGGGAGTATATTATACAAGAGTAACAAATCTGGCTCAAAGGCTAACTTTAAGTTAATGTTATTTATTCTTGCCAAGAAGAATAGCCTGACTTGAGTAGGCTTAACACTGTCTGTCTATCTGCCCGCTTGCTCATCTGTCTGTCTATCCTTTGCTTTGGAAACGTCACAAAAATTAATGTGAAAATCTAAAGCATGTATTGTTCTGATCTAAGTAAGGGCTTAATCCATTTAGAAAACCACTGTAGGGTGAAAGATGTGTTTTAGAGTTGGAGCTAAAAAATGATTCAGCTAAGTTCGTCTGTCCGTCCATCCGTCTTGTTTTCTCCTATGCAACGTACAGATCGCAATTTTTAGGATATATCGCCGTGTTTTTGACCAAGGACTAACAGTTTTGAAAATAGCTCGGAATGGACCATTTTTTCGACAACTTCTCACATTGCTTTGAACAGCCGTTGTGTGAATAGCTGCAGAACATTTAATAATCGGCCACGGCTGTAGTAAAGGCCAAAGTCGCTCTCTCGTTTTCATCCTATATTTACTTATAGTAAATCAGAAATAATGCGGACTCGGTGCACACATTTACCACATTCAAAAGAGATTGTCTGACATACTTGGAATATTATTATTTTGTTCGTTGGCAACGCGAATTTAATCGAATGCTACGAATGGCTTTTACCCATTTATTCCATTTCTGGAATGGCCCCGTCAAGCAGAATGGATACTGGAGAAGATATAGTCTGTTTAGAGGGTGATAAATAAGGTAAAAGTAGGGAGGCAAGCAGGATAGGATTGGCGCACAAGCGGATTTAGACAAATCAGTTCTGTACTGAGAACATTTTATTTGATGATTGCAGTAACGAGTGACACCATGTTACGATAGGTTAGTGAAGTTCTATGAAATGTAAGCAAAACCTTAAAGATTACAGATGTGAACATGATAGAAATGATAGAAGCCAAGAGAAAGATATTGAAATAACACATAAGGAAAAAATGATTTGCTTTTTAATTGAGATATAAAAGAAATTTGTTCAAGGCATTACTTTCAATAGCTGTAAGCTGTAAGAATCTCTTATTAGTCACTACAGAATAAGTCTGAATTCGTTTAAGCAAAGAATATCTTCTTCTATAATGCACTGAAAAAAGATAAGTGTACAGATAAGTTCTTTCGACCCATTTTCGCATACTTTTGACTTCTGTGAATCGCTGACCTCCTCAATAAGATTGCATCGATCTGATTAAGTGGCAGTTCGAAGAGGGCAAATCTGCGCGCGTGCGGTAAAACTTCGCTAAGTCTGAGCTTGAGATGAAAATTCCTTGCTTGGTTGTTTTTGCGGAGGAGGGACGGACATATGCGAATTTTCATCACTTTCACGGGTACAATTTTTTAGCCATAACTGTCGCAAATACTTTTCTAACTATTTGGTAGGTTAGTATCTTCTCGTTTCAACGCATCTCAATCATTTTCGTAGCTTCAGTTGCCTTCTCTTTAGGTTAAAGAACCCAAATTTACATCAATGCCTAAGTTATGTACACCTGAAGTTTTTGATAAATTTGGATTTGGATGGTCAGTTACCCACTAAGAAGCAACCAATTTCAGTGAAAGCAATTTATTTGTACACCTAACAATTGAGGAAACTATTCCTTCCTGTCTTTCTTGTGCGAACCGCATTCACTTAGGAATACCAATAATAGGACGACAAGTAATTTATGTCTTCACAGAATTTTTATAAAAAAAAAAAAAAAAAAAAAAACTTTTACACAATCTTTAGTAAACTTTCATTGAAGTTAATAAATAAATTTTAGCATACTTTCAGGTAAAAGCTTTCAAGAAATAGAATAAAAAATAATTTTAGTCATTTAAGTAAACAAAGCCAAATTAACAGCATATCTGTAAAGGGTTTTATGAAAATATTTAACCTTTTAATTAATGAAAATATTGTTTTTTTAATTTAATTTTTTACTTATTTATCAACTTCCATGAAATACATTTGATTCAATTAACATTTAATTGTATTGTAATAAGAAAATCACATTCAAATGAGCAAAAGCGTGTGTAACTCTTGTGTGGCTCGAGCGGAAGGGGGGGAGGGGGGTGGGTGGTAAATGTATATAAGCTATATGCTTAGCCACCCATTCTACTCATGATTATTATATTATATGGTGATATTAACATAATTATCTTTTCCTTTTTTTATTTATTTATTTTTTTTTCTTTTTTTTTTGCAGTTCATTTATTTTATTAATTGTTTACAGTCCACTAGATGTGGACAATATACAAGCGGAGAGTAAATAATAATATAACAAAAAAAAATTTAAGAAAAAAATACATAAATAAATGAAAAAATTAAATAAATAAAAAGTTCAACAAGGCAAACAACATCAGTAACAATTCAACATCTATCTGTGTATTTGTCCGTCTGTGACCATATAAAAATGATAAAAGCCTTGAGTGCGTGTACTTTTTTTTTTTTCCCTCCATAAGTATACATATAAATAATTGTAAATTTATTGTTTATCAAGTAGATACTCTCAGGCGGATTAAGAAATTTGCAATAATGATAGCGTCATAATAATCATAATAATAGGGACAGAATTAGCTATTTATACAAAAGTATTTTTAGTTATTTATTGAGATTTTTTGTTTTCGAGTCACAATTATAAGAAAATGTTTTCTTCCATTCTTTTTTTTAAAGTAATTCAGGCGAAAAGCTAGGAGGGTTCGAAAAAAGGTCGAGAATTATTGTTTGAGAAACGATGTCTTTTTAGAGTGATAGAAATGCAGAGTGAAATCATGTAATGACTTTTCAAAATAAGCTGTTATTCCGGTTAGGTGGTTCAAAAAAAGGTGCGATTCGAACCGTTTTCA
>KK502525.1:53876-75524 GCA_000688735.1 Glossina austeni | reverse complement strand
TTTTTAACATATAAAAATTCAATTTCCCTAGGAGCAAGGGATTTGAAAAATTGCCACATCCGACTTAAAGTTTTCGCACCAATTTACAAGACCGAAACGCTACTACTTAGTGATTTTTTTCGCGAAATTCCAAAAGTTGCACTCTTTTCTCATATAATGATTTATCAAACTATGCGAAATATGGAATGGAAGTAAATGAAAAGGTTTTCCGAATTGAAACATTTTCAGCAGCGTTCGTCCTTGGACCAAAACATGTCTACTATGTACCAAGTTTCATAACAATAATGCAAAAGTTGCGATCCGTAGATTGATCACAAGAAAACAAGTCAGACAGACGGACAGACAAGGCTTAGATCAATGCAAAAAGTTATTCTGAATCGAAACATGGATCCAGGCCAGATTCTTCTAGATGTTACATACGAGCTCCCATACTTAAACATACCCCGTAGCATAAGTGATGTAAGGTATAAATATTTTTTTTTTAAATAAATTTTAGAAAGAAATATTTTATGCCTCGTTATTTGATTTTGTTTAGAATAAAAAAATAAAATAGAAAGAAGATAAATAAAAAACTTGCAAATGTATTTATTGCCGCGAATTTTCGTTATGATTTTACGTTAAGTGGGTGGCGGCGAGAGCCAAGCGTAAGTATTTTTGCAATGAAAGGCATACCAAAATGAATACATTAAGTATTTATTTAATTGTACAAACACACTTCAAAATATTCCACAATAAATAGAAAAAGTGGCGACTACTTTGCCAACAGTTAGTTTTATAGCCATCCCTAGTCGAAGACTAAAAGTATATTAATTTTGTTTTTACATTCGCAATAACAGCCAGTAATAGACTATTCCTCCGTTCAATGTGTCATTCTAAACCGAATTTCCTCAGTCCAATTTCTTTCCTTCTGTTTGTGCATCTAAATGCGAACTCCCGTTTTCTCGGGTCCCTGTACTCGTATAACTTTTTCTTTGTAAGTCCGTTCGTGTCTGGAGCCATAAAATTTTTCTGGCCCGATTTTGCAGAGTCCCTCTCCTCCTCTGTGTTTGCATCCATATCTTTGCTTGTCAGTAGATCCTCGTTTTCTTAATACTGCGATTTTTCTGAATGGATTTAGCCGAACCTATCTCTTCTTCCGTCTCTACCCTTGTTTCGCTGTTTCTTAGTCTGCGCTTGTGCATCTGTTTCTTACTGCATTCATTCGTGTCTGGATATGTGAAATTCTTATGAGCGACAAATCCATTTGTGTTTCTGTCTCTCCCCTCGTCTTCCTGTTTCTTAGTGAATTCCTCCTTTTCCTCCGTCTTCGCGCTCGTACGCCTGTCTCTTTGTGGGTCCTTTCGTCTCTGGGCAAATGAAATTTTTTTAACCGATTTTGCCTCGCTTCTTCAGTCTGTGCACTCGTATCCTTCGTTCTCAGCAACTCCGTCCCTTCATCGGTCCCTTTGTCTGCCCGTCCGTCTTTGGACGCATACAATTTTTTTGAGAGGAATCTGCTGAGTCCTCCTTTTCTTTCCTCTGCCTTGTCTCCATGCTCAATGTCCGCTCGTTCAGTTTACTCGCTTGCCTGTTCTTCAAATTTTTCAAATCGTATTTATTTGTACAGAAAATTGGAATTTAATGTAAAGGTTCGTATTTCGACCCTTCAGGAAAACCAAAATACCCTTTTTTTCCAATTGCAACAGATATTGACATAAAGCACTAAACGGAAGCATATATGATGTATATACTGATCTTCAAAAAGGTTTCCGCTACTTATCATATACTTGAGAACAATGTGTGATATTTCTGCATATGGTAGCTACACGTCGACATAACATCCCCTGAAGGGCTTGTCGTTGAAAAAAAAAAAGACACGAAACATTGTTGGGCACTAAAGATTCGTCTCGAGAGATAAGTAAAACAAGTTTATGAAGAGGTGTGTGTATAAGTTCTGCATTTAACTAACAATAATTTTTTAATAGCTTTTTTCTTATTTCTACAACGCATTTAATTTTCACGTTTAGTTTATTAGTTTAGTTATTTCTTGAGAATCATTTTTTTTTTCCTTTTTTTTTTTAATTTGAATATTCGATAAAAATCTACAATGTCTACAACGTAGCTACGTTGAGACGAAAAGATCCAGCACGTACTGATAGATGGTGTCGTCGAGTGTAATATTCATAGATACGTGCCGTTAGAAAGATTTATAAAACAAATGTTCAATTGGACTGACGATCTAATTAAACCTCAGTTTTCAATCTTATCTATCTTTAATCTAAACTGATCAAATATTATGAAAAATATTACAGCGCACACACTCTTCTTTTTAATGGATCATCATGTTGTTGGGAAATGCAACCCTGCTGCAATTACCGTAAATGCTCAAATTATTAGGGGGCGGCATTCGCATGCAACATGACTAGAGATTGTTTGAGGTAAAGAAACCGAATAAGTGTGAGGGGTCAACAGAAGATCTAAAGTATGCTTGTGTAAAACTAATTTACGACTGAAGGATTTTCGCCTGAGACATAGGGTTTTATAGCTAACAGTCTTACAAAAAGGCCAAAGCGTAAGTTATTGCGATAAAAGTTTGAAGCCCTTTTAATTTATTAGGTTATTCGGAAAGTTGTTTTTTCCGAAGAACCTTATTGCCATTGCTATTAATGATTTACAAAGCAGGGCTTCGTAGCGTTTATGCAAAAGCTTGTTTGATTCTGCCTTTTGTTTGCCGCCTTATCACATGTCGAAGGTCGAAAGCAACATTTTGGACATATTTTACTTTTTTCCAATCGAAAAGGTAAAAATGTTGTTCAAGAAAGAAAGAAATTATTGGATGTGCACACAGAGTTGATATAAAGCATGGAATAACAACTCGCTGCGATCGCTTAGAGATTAAATTTATCGAATGCGATAGCCAATGTTCTGGCGAAAGGAAATCGTCCCTTATTTTGACCCAAAGAAAATATGATATGACTTTCCGAACAACCCAACAGAATTTTCCGTCCTTCCTTCTAAGCTAAGTAATGAGCTTGCTTGCTATTTTTTATCTCTCAACACTTGCCGAAATGTCAAATCGTTTAGAGGCGAAAGCATTGACTAACTAAGAGCTAAAAATGATTTTAGAAATTTTAGTGATATGCTATTTGCATAAAACCTGAACGAGTCATTGTACACTTAGTAGTAAACAGCAGTCTCTAGGACGATTGAGAACAGATGAAAATCGCCTTAGCAACCTAAAAACACGGCAATTGGGAAGAAGTTCTTCATTTGTATTCCTTACTTACATATGTGGGATAAATAATATATACCGTGAAATAAAAATAAATCTCAGGAAGAACTTACGGCCAGCTTCGATGATAAAACAGGCGATACTAGCACGCCAATCATTTTTGAAAACAATATCGGCGATCATTTTATGGTTTTGGTTCTAAAATTTTAAAGCTCGTCTTCCAGCTTTTAGTTGTTCTATAATTTCAAAAGGTTGTTGTATCTCTCGAGGAGCCGAGTAGATAAGATTCGCGATTATCAAGGCATTGTACGCGGGTTCAAATACCAGCACGGTAGAGCATACGCGGTTGTAGATGTAGTAAGTAAATCAACGAACTAGGATCACTGACCTTAGTCTTAGTCCTCTAACTAGGGGGAGTGGTGTTGCACATTTACAGGTATTTCAACGCCTTGAAAGACTCTTTTGAATGGAGAATGGGGAACATGACCCCAGTCTTTGTCTTCTCTGGAGGTTCGGTACCTTTTGTTGAAAAAATTAATTGAAATTACAAAAGCTTATCGAAGTAGACTTTTCTTGGCCGTAAAAGTAAGTACGAAAAGTTATGGATTTTAATCCGCTTCATTTGAGGTTATGTCGTGATGTTTACTTTTTTTGGCATATGCAGCCACGAAATTCTGCTTCGGAAAGTCTTCCGAATTATACGAAATATTTGATTGATATTCGGTTACCTATAATATAATATTTTGAAGAGTTTTCAAGAAGCATACGTTTAGTCTCTGTGCTTCTTCTTCCTTATGGAAATTATTACGAAATAGTGTATGAAGAATAATGATTTTCTAAGCAATTTTTCTGCGGTAATAAATTACGCTTCAGAAATTGTAATAAAAAGAAAGAGAGCAAAAACAGGCCAACAACCGCGACGAGTAAAAGTTACAAAATGAAAACAACAAAAAAAGTAAATGAAAACAAATACCAACGCACAAGCTTTCCTAAGTAAACACGTTATATTAGCAAACCTTTAATTAATCCCAACAGCAACAACAATAAGATTGAATTAATCGAAAACCTAAAAAACAGGTAAGAAAACTATTTTCACATAAAGAGCAGAGATTTTCTACCTGCAAGTCTCCATACCATCCGTACCACCGGGGAGAAGAAGAACACTTTTTATCCATATCCCTTACGCCTGTGTAAACAGGACTACGATCAGAAAGAAATGTGGACGGCATTGTATAGAACGTGGTTTTAGTTTGGACAATGTGTGCCCGATCAGTAATTATTTTGCCTTCGCGGAGCGACTTGACACCAAAGCTTACTCAAGCGGTAATAAGAATTAAAGCATGGCTTACCGCGATACTTTAATCCAGGAGTGCCGACTGCATAGTTGCATCGTAATTCTTATCAATTTGGCTTGGGCGACAGGAAGGAAGAGGATGTAGGTTGCAAACGCCTGTTCAAGAGTAAATGTTGGTTTTCGACATCTTTGCGTCTTTTTTTTTTATGCTGATGCCTTCAAAGGTCCCTTTGGCTTCGAAGGAAGCTTATTTTCGAAGGAATTGGAGGGAAGTTGATGGGCGAATGTTGGTTTTCAATATCATTCCGTGCTTCATTAGTGGTAATGTCTTCAAAGATTCGTTAGGTTCCTAAGAAACCTATTTTTTCGAAAAGAATAGAGGTTGGAAACGTCTGCTCTAGGGTTAGGAAGATTAGAAACACTCGTCCTAGGGCGATTGTTGATTTTCGATATCTGCCCTACTTTTTTTTCGTGATAAGGGCTTCAAAGGTCCCTTCAGTTCCGAAGGATATTTTATTTTCGAAAAGATTAGAGGTTGGAAATGGCTGCCTTGCGATGAATGTTGGGATTAGATATTAGGGAGTATATTTTTGTAATAAGACCTTCAAAGATCCCTTTGGTCTCTTCTTTAGAATTTCTTGCGTGGCCCTAATAAGCTTACTGAAAACATGTGCATACCTTCATAACATGCGTTGTTTCCTTGATTTGTCTGCCATTCTCTACTTTTTCAATGTCTATATGCTATAATTTGATCTCATCAAATATATATGCTTATCAAAGAGTCCCCGCGAGGTACATATATATTTCTTATCGGCATAGAGATCGGAATCTCATCATTGGAAGCTCGTTGACGCAAGTAGGTATTGAAGATAGTCCGAATCGGTCAAGGGACACGCCTACAATGCGATGCAAAGTGAAAACATTCCTGTCCTCTAAACTTTTGGAAAAAAAAATGGAAAAAACCAACCACGCCCATTGAATAGGTATGAAAATTTAGTGTTTTTAACTGTGTGTTGAGTGAATTTTGAGACAAGGGTGGTGGGTATATATAAAAGACCCGATCACAGCCAAATATACTTTTCCTAATCTTGTTTTTGGTAGACGCCCAGCTTCACTAATGAAGCGGTAAAAATTGAATCACATTTTCCTTTTCATAGCGTTTTATATTCACGACTTAGGCAGGTCAGTCACCTGAAATTGTGATTTCAGTCATCCAATCCCATCGCGAGCTATGTGATCTGCCACAGCTTACTATTCTGCCTTAGCTTGTAATGGGGGCCGTAAGCTAAGCATCGTTTCCTTTCATATTTTAAGTGTAGATAATAACTATGCACACAAGTGTTCCATTCTTTAACATTTCTTAACAACTTCTTTACTACTTTGCCATAAGCTTTTGGTATACAAAACGGAGAATTTGGTTACGCGTTAAACGATTGCGAGAGCCTTAGGTCTTTCAAGAATACTTATTTTTATTAAAGTGTTTGTTCACTCTTTCCACTTCTAAATGTCGCAAGTGGAGTGGCAGAGTTAGCATATCTTCATTCCTCCAACGATATGTATAGAAAAAAAAAAGAAAAAAATTAATTAAATTGTTTTTTTCTGCTTCTCTTCTGTTGCTTAAAAATCAAGTTTTTTTTTCAAACTGCGCAGTTAAAATCTTTTTCGAAAAAAAAAAAAAAATTTAAAAAATTCCATTCTTTTAATTTAGTTTTTTCCCCTTTTTTTCTTCTTAAAAATCATATTTCTGTTGTTGTTGCGCTTTTTTTGTTTTCGTTTTTTTTTTTTCTGCATGCACATATGGAGTTAAAATATATACATACATACATACATATATATATAAATATACAACACAAAATAGTGTTTGTTTACACGTACACAAGTCATCACGCTTTTGCAAATGTTTATTTTTATGTGTACCGACAAATGTTTGAGGTCTACTAGATTGATCATTGCGAGAGTAACCCGTAGTGAGACTTGTTGTTCAAGATCTAACAAAATATGCAAAATCTACTTGGCCATGTCCGTCCGTCCAACATCTGCTTGTAAGTCCAAACATTTATACGTATAAGTTTAAACCTCATCGCAAATCTCATTGGGTTCTTCAACGCCCACCACAGCACACCCACAAACAAATCTGAGCAAAAATCAATAAGTCTTCAATACATTTATGAACAATATGTAAACTGTGGCAGATAAGGATCTCCTGTTTTATATGAACATTTGCGAGGATCGCTTAAAAGTTTACTCTGATGATCACCCCCACCGAACAATTGCCAAAGCCTTATCGGACAACAATCTGTTATTTGGTTTAACTATCTACGAACGTTTGGCAAACTCTTCATATGAAACAATCTAATGTCTGATACATATATCTACAAGGCTCGCTTAAAAGTACTCTGTAGCAATAATTTCGTTCGAGCGATTGACAAGCCAAGCCTTTAGAAGATAACGATCTGTTATTTGATTTGCTAATAATCTCGTTGGGGTGACAGATAAACCTTTACCAACTAATGATCTATTATTTGGCTTAAATATCTATGAGGATCGTCTAAAAGTCGCCGGGAACCCTAATTGATCGATCGATAAATCCTTAAATAAAAAAAGTATATAAAAATTTACCATTTGATACATATATCTATGAGGATCGCTTCAATTTGTAGTGTGACAATAACCCCCTCCGAGCTATTGGCAAATCCTTAGCAGACAACCATCGATTACTTGGTTTAAATATCTACGAGGACCGCCTATTTTTTGTGAAGATGATCCCAATCGAGCGAATGACAAATTCTTAGTAAAAAACGGTCTACTGTTTGATGCATATATCTATGAGGATCGCTTCAATTTGTAGTGTTACAATAACCCCCTCCGAGCTATTGGCAAATCCTTAGCAGGCACCAATCTATTACTTGGTTTAAATATGTACGAGGATCGTCTAACAGTTTCCTACGATAATAATACTCTTCGAGCGATTGGCAAACCCTTAGCAGATAATGATCTTTTATTTGATTTCAATATAAAAGAGGATCGCCTAGAAATTTATTGTGAAAATGATCCCAATCGAACGAATGACAAATTCCTAGTAAATAACGATCTACTGTTTGATGCATATATCTATGAGGATCACTTAAATGTGTAGTGCATTAATAATACCCTCCGAGCGACTGACAAACCCTTAGGAGACAATAATCGATTACTTGGTTTAAATATCTACGAGGATCGCCTAACAAGTTCCTACGAGCAATTGACAGATCCTTAGTAGATAACGATCAAGTATTTGAGTTAAATATCTACGAGGTTCACTCAGAAGTTTGTTATGGAAATAAACTCGAGCGAGCCGTTGTGATAAACCCTTAGGTAATAAGAAAAATAATTCGACGAACACGCTCTGAATTAATGGATGGATATACAAGATTCGCTTCAAAGCGTATATATATTTTGCTGTTTTTGTTTTTGTTTTTTTATGATGCGGTAATATATATATATATAGTGGTTTAACTGGTTGACTTTTGTTTGTCATAATGTATTAAAAATTAATTCTAAAACCACATCGTTTTCCAGTGTTTTAATTTCGTTTTTTATATAAAACTTGTATAAGAAATTTACGCTTTTTATACCGGCCGGCTTTTTTGTTGTTGTTATTCTCCTTGTTGTTGTTGTTGTTGTTATTATTATTATTATTATTAGTATAGCTATTGCTATAGTTAGTTAATGTCTTGTTTTTAAAATAAATTTCTTTTTTAAATCAAGCGGCAACAGCAGCAGCAGCATCTGGATGTGAAAAAACTGCTTATCGGGAATATTTTTTTAATGAGATAATTAAAAAAAAAAAAGTTAATTTTTTTTAATGAAATTCATATGAGATCTTTACTGGTCGCATAAGTTATTAAACTATGTTCATAAAGATTAAAGTCCACAATGCTCTTATAGCTAATGTATAGGATGGGACTCGATTCGTTAGTGCACTGCTTATCACTTGCCGCCTCCTTAATGATTATCAAAGTGATTGCAATTTGCTTTCAAGTGCTTAAAAAGTGCTTCAGATTGATTTCGAAATTCTTGGGTTTCCAATGAGATAAGAATTTTGAAAAAATTTTAAATTAAATTTTTGATAAAACAAAACTTTATTGAAACATTTTGTCGGTAAACTGCAGAAGCGATGGAAATTTAAAAAAAAAAATTACACAATAGTTGGACCCTTGGTCCGTCATTAAGGTTTCTCCTTACACCACCCTCAGAGCTTTTCAAAACGCGACTTTGTATGGCAAGTGATTGGAAAAGTACTCTGAACTCTTTTCAATAGCGTTCGCCCCTGTGCCCACTCATTGAAATATCTCAAGAGTTGCGATTGAGAAGCAAACAAGGTTCACAGATGGACCAATATAATAAAAGTCCTTGTGGGTGCTGCATACATTCGGATAAACTCTTGTACCATCTCATTACTCTTGTGAAATCTCAGAGTTGTAGCAGCCGACAGAAAAGGGAGGTTAGGGTAATTCCTTGCGAAGTTAGAAGCCTGACCCCGATCTCGAGCGTAAATGTAGCAAGTTCGCGGTGCCTTTTGTTGTAATTTAAATTTCAGTTCCCGACTCTTGTTTGAGTAACTTAAGCCATGCAGGTTAAGCCATGTTGGGTCCTTCTCATGTTACGTGGTTACTTCATGGAATTTTACATCCTCGAACAACTCCGCACGGTTCTGACGATTGTACATTGCAACGTTTTCGATAAGGTCTGAGGAGTGGATAAAACATCCTGGAAGAAACACCTGGTATGCCAGTGAGCGTACCCCCTAGGCTCAGAAAAAATGCTCCCCATAGATGTATGTTCCCATATATAAAAAATAAACGCAGGTGTTCATATTCGCTTTCTTTATCAATCACTATCAAATATAGCAGACAAGCTGGCCTAACAAAGCCTCCATGTAAATTATTTCTCGTTTCAAAAGGAATTGAGATCAAACATATAGGGTGTGCCAGAATGTACGCAAGATTTGAATTAAATAGAAAACAGAGTTGTCTTTTTATTCGATCACAATGTCTACAGGATAGGGTTACGTGTGGGATAGCACATCGGGCAAATGGCCCCCAGGGCTTTGCAGGCACATACTGGCCCTTTTAACGAAATTGTCGAAAAATCATTCCATGTAAATATGGCTGAATTTCGTTGATGCAGCGTTAAATCTCCCCTTCAATACACGAACGATTGTGGGCCTGTTGCCAGAAATCTTTCGACTCCAAATAATCCGATAAAAAGACAAAAACCTTGCATAAATTTTGGGGCACCCTTTGCGAGTTCTGGCCGTCAAACTTTCATTATTTTTGAAAGATTGTTGAACAATGAAAACAATATTTTGCTCTCTCATGCAATGCTCCATTTTTCCTAATCCAAAACTGTCGGCTGTCAAACTGTTGCCCACACTAGCGCACAAATCGCGGCAAGTTCAAATCTTGCGTACATTTTGGTACACCTTGTGTTATCAAAAAACAAAATTTTTTTTTTTTAAACTTTGCTTTTCAGTACAGCGTTGTATTTTCTCCTTTTTTTTTTAGGAAAGAATTACTTCAAAACCCTGCGCGACCGACTATAATTATCTTAGAAAGATAATAAAAAATTATTATCTTAACGAGTTGATATATTTTAAAAAATACAACTTTTTTAATCTTATTGAACGTAACTGATTAACAATTTTCTACAGAGCAAATAACAATGATTTATAATATTTTAAAATATATACATACATATATATATATATATATATATATATTTAAAATGTTTGATGAAAACGCTCGGATCATGTGATACGTGTGAAGTTTATCAAATCTTTTTAAAGATTAAAAGATTACACAAGCTAAGCAAGCTTTACTTTTAGGGATAAGACCGTAACGGAAATTGAATAAAGTCCCATAAATTCTTTTTCTATAAAAAGCCCAAAAAAAAAAAAAAAAATTGAATTTTCTATAGTCATCACAAATGTCGACAGAAATCGATTAAGTGTTTTTTCACTGTGTAGTTTTCAATACCAGCGTTAGTTAGAAGCGTTTTGATCTTAAGAATCGCTATAACGAACTTTCGCTAACAATTTTCGACTAAAACTTTTTCTGATAGCGCTCTTTCCGCTTATGCTGTCTTGGCTTTTTGCAAGACTTTGCAACGTTTCACACCTTAAAAAATATGCCGCAAATATCTATTTCTTCTTCTTGGTTCAAAATTTCACTAACCTTGGTATAAGTAGCGAAATTTAAAGCCTCAATCACTCAGAAGCGTTTCCTACATGTGTAACGCGGCGGCGATCAGATCGGAGGGAGAAAAGTACTGAGGCCTTTTAGGTGCATATTCAACCGGTAACTGCTATGCCTTCACCGACTGAATTACGACCAAAATAAACTCTACTGCTATTGAGATTTAAACCCGTTACCACTGACTTGGTAATCGCAACTTTTACCTATCCGGCTACTCATGTAAATATTCTTAGAGTGCTTACGAGTAAATTTCAAACTGATTTAATTGTAATTTGTTGTATTTTCTTCTTCGAGTAATCTTAAGTGTTATTTTCAGAGTGGGTCGTTGCAAGGGAAGTGGTCGAACAAGTGGATCGACACGAACCATTTTCAGTAGTGTTCGTCCTTGGGTTGAAACACTTGACTGTACCCGATTTCATCAAAATATCTCAGAAATTGCGACCTGTAGCTTGAATACAAATTGACAAGGACAGACATCAGATATATATAATAGATCCAAGCAAGTGGCTAAAGCTAAGAAATTTGATTCAAACGTTGTTCTTTCTTTCTTTGAAAACATAAAACAATTTTTATCATTTCCATCCTATTTTCTCAGTCTCTTTTTCCAGCCTTCCTTTTGTCATGTACTATATACGCCTTGAGGCAAAAGAGATTTATGAAGAAAGCAAAAGTCATTTGGCGGTCCTAAGCACATCTTTGAATAAAAGGTAATACAAAAAAGAATTAATAAATAAAAAAAAAATTATTTTAACTATTTTGTCCATCCTTCCCTTTAAAGCAGGCAAATGGGATTAAGCCTCATTGTCTATGAGGGCGTATTTCAAATGCAAAATAAAATTACTTGAATAAACAAAAATTTTCCCCACATCTTTAGGAACTTAGTACGTCTCTGGTCGTATGATGTCAAGCGACTTGTTGGCTCAATCCCTGTAAAAACTTTGTCTTCTTTTTGTTTTTTTGCGTATTAAGTTATTTGATGTGCTTTGTGTGACCATTTAATTACTTTATGATTCTCACATAATAACCTCAATGGAATTTTACCAAAAATGAAAAAAAAATTTTTTTGTTCTTTTTTTTGGATTTTAGGAAAAAACAAATAAAATACCAAAAATGATATCACGACAAAAAATTAAAAAAAATATGTGAAAAAACTTAGTAATCAAACATAGTAAAGTGTTCGTTAACAACAAGTCACAAAATCTTACGATACGCAACGCACACACACACACCCATGGAAGCATATTTATATTGTTTTCTGAGAATTGGGGATTTGTTAATGTTTCTACCGAAGGATATGAAGTGAACTTATGGGACAGTTTTTGTTGTTAGGAGTGCGCCGCCAGAGTTCTGATTTTTAAATTCTTTTTAGCTTTTCCTCCCTCTTTTCAATTTCTTATACTTTAAAGCGGGCCTTTAGAGCTTTGACATTAAGATCGCTTCGATTTTCTGATTCTTTTGGTGTATATCATGCTTCTTCTTCTGGGGGATTTCGATTTCTTCTGTCGTCTGAATTCTAAAGTTTATTTTTTTTCAAAATTCGTTTGTGATCTTGCCAGGCTTAGGAAAGGAATGTTTGTAATGATATGCGGAATGATGGTCACCAGCTTCTTGGGGCATCTGGCATTACAACTGCACGAAGAACTGTACTCACGGTACTTAACGAAACATCCAACACCACATCACTAGGAGATCCTTTATACATGTAGGCACTAAGATGATCAGGAAGGGGGATAGAGGGACCAGTGTTCTTGTACATTCGACTTTAAAAGTGAGACAAAGGGGCCAGCGTCAAGCACATTTGCATGTAAATTACTCTAGAGAGGGGCAATACGGATAAACAAACGCACTAATCATTGACGTCAAAGTTTCACAAGGTATGGCGGCAATTTCAGAACGAGTGAAAAGCCCAACTGTTTATCCTTTTTTTTTTAAGGACATCACTAAGGGAGCGTCTTCGTTATATGTAGGTACTGTGATGGTCAGGGGAAGGACAATTGATTGAAGAGGACCTGTAATGCTCGTGTACCTTCAACTTGAAAGTGAGACAAATGCATGTCAATTATTTCACAGACGGACAATACCTTTAAAAAACGTACGGAGCAATGGCGGCAAAGTGTCATACGGCATGACGGTAGCTCATAACGAGTAGGTGAGAGAAAAGTGAATAACGCTATTAATCGACTTGACTGGTGAACATATCTTTACCCCCGTTGATTTTTTGCCTTGGTGGTGGTTATATACAAACATAGCGCTATTCAGATTACTTCGATGGTTAATTGTTTCGGAGATGTCGAATGGATTCTCGATGAATGCCTGGGAGGTAGTACGTTTTATACAGTCGAGTTCCCCGAGGCAAGACTTCCAAGACCTGGTCCTGCCTTCATCTGCAATCTATCGAATATAGGCTGATCTAGACCGAATATAGGCGCTGGAAAATGGATGGGATATCAAGCGGGGCGGAGAGCATTTCCAGTTTATATTTTTGAAATCGCTACCGTCTCAATCTAGCCTGGAAGCAGACTTAACTGTGTATGACAAATATATAAGTCGTGATTCGTCCATCCATCCTTTTCGGATTTCGAAAAATATTTCCTAATTATGTGTAATTTCATATTACACATATTCTGTACTCGACGAGTGTACCACGGAAGGGGTGTATCGCTAAAAAGTTCGACAGAGTTCATTGGTTAAATATCTTCAAGGTTTTGGGTTAACATGAGAAAGCAACTTTCGATAGTATCAGCGAAATATATTTGAACTTTATTTTTAATAGTTCAAGGCGCGATTTTTGAGAACCAACAACTAAGTGCCTTTTGATGCCACACAGCCCACGTGCACAAAGGCAAGAACTGTATAATTGAGAAAACCATCTTTGACGCAAGAGGCACTCTTGTAAACAACCTTCGTGTAAATGTAAACCTTTTTCTAAATTTTATAATTTTTCTTTTTTACCTAATTTTTCTTTTTTACCTAATTTTTATTTTTTATTATTATTATTTTTATCTTAAAATCCTTTATAGGTTAATTCACAATTTATTTTAAATTATTCTTTAATTAATTTATGTAGTGTTTATGGTATAGTAAACATAAACATATATATCAATTATTTTTTAGGCATAATTATGCATTTAAAAACAAAATAGTTCTTGTTTATAACAACAATTGCAATAAAGTGATTTTTTTTTTTTTTTAATTTATTTCATTCACAAGCACAGACAATATTTATTTATATACATAGACAGTTTTGTTTTTGTTTTTCATTTAATTATTTAATTTTAATTTTTATTCGCATTCTCTTAACGAACATTTCGAACCGGTTGTTTGACTGATACTGAATTGAATAACTTGAACAATTTTCGATATAAACACACGGAGACGAGAAATGAAATTGAAAAGGAATGGAAAAGAAGAAAAAAATAAATGTTTGTTCGTTTATTTTGTTCTTGTTTTCTTTCAATCATAAAAGTAAAGCACATGTTTTATTATGATTCTCTCATACACACGCACACACACGCACACACACGCGCAAGCACATCTCACGCGCTATGTTGTGTATGTGTAGTAATGATTGACGCGTAATGAGAAGAAGGAAACAAAACCGCACGAACGAAAAAGCCGTAAGAATGTATTAAGCGAGAGAGACGTTTGAGTGTCGTGTGTATGTGTATGTGTGTGAGAGAGAGCAACAGTTAAAGTGAAGAAAGCAAAGGCGAGACTTTTCACACCCACCGCAATACTACCACCACCTAACTAAGTAGTAAGCCAAAGTGACTTAGTAAGTTATCAATGCAGTGTTTAGTAAGTACGCAGTGTTTTACTAGCAATAACTAATCATATTAAATGCTAATACAGCAAAAAAGCTCACAGTATGGAAAGGGTGCATCAAATAATTAATTAAACTAACTGCCTTTGCCTCATTGGAAGGAAAAAAGAACGCTAGTATAGTAGGGATGCTTGCTTTTTCTTTAAATTCTTTTAATGTCACAATGGGTGATGTTACTCGGTTTTAAACTCTTTTTTTTTGATAGGGAAACTAATTTTTTCTTGCCTCCTTTTTAGGCTATGGGAAAACATTTACTCTAGTTTGTGCTCTCAAGATTTACCAGCTTCAGCAGGAAGCGTTAGCATACAAATTATCGTTACCTGTCAGCGACAGATTTCTCTTTGCACTATCTAAATGTACACATTAGAGGCTCTAGTAAGAATTTCAATGACCTCAGCATAAGATTCCACATCCATCAACGCTTACTCATCTGTCCGTTGTTGTCTCCGTCCATCTGTCTGTCTATTGAGAGATTATAAAAACTGAGGTAAAAAGTTACAAAATGGCACAGACCAGATTCGTCAATGGTCATGAGCTGCCATTGATCATGTTCAAGTAAGGTAAAAAACCATAACTACAAAGTGCTAACACTCGCTGGCGGTCTACTTCTTCTAAGAAAGTATAGATTAATAACTACAAGCCTGACGACAATCACAATAAGGACACATACATACGTATGTAGGTATATATACCCTACTGTAACGAGCATTGATTTGAGACGGCAGATGTTTGCTAAAACAAGTCGCAAATGCCAGTATGAAAGCGATTTAAACCTTACTTTTCACGCATCTGGACTTTTGGTACGGGATGGTGATTAGCGGAAACCCTTCTTTAAGTAGCCATGCCTTTCCTATTTATTATCCGACAATTCGCTTTCGGTGATAAAAATTTAGCATGTAAAAGCGTAGATAGTCTCCTTTATCTATAATCCTTTCTGACCATCATCGTACCAACCTCCTCTTCCTGCTTGGCTGATGAAATGGGAAAATTAAAAAAATTAAGAAAAGTATCTTCCATTACGGCCGGATCCCACATTTATCTTAAAACAAAAAAAACTTGAAAATGCATTAAATTTCGAAACTTTAAACTTTGCGTGGGTGTTCCCGACTTTTGAACAACTACTGTACAGTTCACTCATAAAATATGTATGGAAATTGTTCTCGTACTGTTATATTTTTTAGGTAAATGAACAAGAAAATTAAATTTTTTTAGATTTTGAAACTGAAGGTGTTCTATAGGTAAGTCCTTTTATTGATTCGACCCATGTTCCATAATAGCTTGCATACAAGAACTTCCAACCTTTTGTCAAATTTGAGGCAGATAGCTTCAATTCTCCGACCATGAAAGTATTTACTACAGATACTATACATGGGCGGACAGATGGACCGACATACCTTGATCGATTAAGAATTTGATGCTAATTAAAAATATACATATTTTCAAGAGTCTCTGAAGAAAGTATGTCCCGCGAGGTCGCAAACGTTTTAACAAAATGGGTATAAATCCCCGGGTATAAATAGAAAGAACTTTAAAGAAGAATTTTTTGCTACCTAAAGGGACTACGATTTTGAACGCGCCTGAATTTTCTATATTTAGGTGCAATTTATCTAACACAACAGCCTAGACGGACACGTACTTTTTAGTTCTTTATAAAGAAACCTCAAGAGGATTGTAAGCTTTCAACTTGAGGATGGTTGCTCCTCCTAACATGAGTCTACACCGTGTATTCTATTCTACACTAGAAACCGCTTCATTATAATTTTACTGAAAAATCGTGTCTCTCGACATTAGGGAGCAATGCAGTAAATTGACAAATTTGCAGCAAAATTTCTTTAACTAAAGTTTTATGGTCAGTTACACACATTATCTCTGTCACTGTTATCTACGTATTTATCAGGTAAACTAACCTTCAAAATGATGAGTACCTACGAACAATATAAAAGAAAAAAACACTTATATTTACAACCAGATGAGAGAGAATAAGGGTGAAATTGTAATGGCAAAAAAAAAGAAGAAGAAGAAGAAGAAGTATTAATATAACAAGCTGTTAAGCGTCACTTGTAGGTTTTCAGAGAGCACACTTTGCTCAAACGCTGAATTGGAAAAGAAATGAAACAGACAGACAGAGAAAGAGAAGAGACACGAGATAAAGTTCAACAGTTCAATGCACAATTGGCGCCAAGTTCGTGCACGCATGAATGCAATGAATGGTGTACGAGAGTGTTTCTTGTTTATTACGTTTTATTTGACACGTAGACAACTACTAAGCCTCTAACCATAGCTTAGTACTTTTAATAAGCTTTCCAAGAACAATTCACAGTTAATTTAAATAAATTTAATTTAAAATGCATGTAAAAGATTTTATGTAAGAAAAACAAAATACGCACATACACATACGATTAGAGACGATTAGGAGAAATTCATGTTAAAAAGCGAAAAAACCAAAAACAATGTACAGACATATAGGCGTACGACAAAAAGAGTTTTTGTATTTGTCGCTGCATACGTGTGCTGTACGATCCTTGCATTCGAGAGTGTTGGGTAAAAATATTTGAGGCCATATGATATTTAAAAGCCTTTAAAATTGTGAACAAAATGTATTATCACAGTGTGATCAGTGATGATTTTCAGGTGCCTTTGTTTCTTTTGCCAAGTTTAGATGAACATGGTCCATAAATTAGGCAAACCCACTTAAGTAATTAGTAAATTTGTTAGTGAACCACAGATTTACTTATGACGTGAAATGTTTGTTAAGGAAAAAAGATTTTCGATGCTCGATTTACTCAGGGAAGTAAAGGAAGGACGGACTTCCTCGATTATTTATTTGGTAAAAAATTTTCCAAAATTTTCTACGGTATAATGCATCGAAGGTGATGGATGATGGAGAAACTAACATAAGCTTATAGCATTTCCTTACGGAAGCAAGGACTCCCTAGATCATCCAGTAGAACTTTCTCCAAAAATTGCGATGGTATGACCCACAAAATGTGTTGCATGGAGAAACTAATAGCTTAAAAGTTTATACCATCTATTTGCGCCTGTAGAGTGCCGGCCTCCGGTCATGCATTTCATAAAAATCCAGCCTCTCCAGGAAAGTAAATCATACTTGCAATTAAAAAACAAGCTACAAAAGCATTACAGTGAGCCATGGCCGTTCCATCACCGCTTCGCTTAATACAATTATTTATATGACGACTTTTTCTGCATAAGGCGTTATATGGGAAGTGAAAGAAAAAATGATGCGATTCGAACTATTTTCAATAGTGCTTACGTGTCCTTTGGCCAAACTAAATGAATGACATTTCATCAAAATATCTCGAAAAATGCGGTCTATAGATAAAACGCAAGATTATAAGACGGACAGAGGGACGGAGAAAGATAGATCGATTCAGAAAGTGTTTCTGAATGGAAGGTATAAAAAAGAGCGAAAATCTACCTTAAGCCCTTAATATGTGCTTGCACCAAGAAGTGGTGTAGGATGTAAAAGAAGTAAGCAAAACAAATCAAAATCGTCCCACATTTTGTTACCATATTCTATATGTAAGATTGAATTAAGCATTAAGAGGGAGGGTGATCTGATTTTAGGCGGGTCATCAAAGGAAAAGCTGACCATTTGACAATGCCAGTCAACCAATAGACCTTCAGCTCAGTGCTTAGAACGACTATTCATGCCTTTGGTGTTCTGGAACAGTAGACAAGCGAATGGTTGTTGTTAACCTTAAGCGCTGACGTGTATAAATAACCAGTTTTTTCTCCAATCTACTATTGCCGAGTAAGCGGCCATTCCCCGCGCAATCTTCAAAGGTTTTTCTAGTGAAAAGACTCATAAAAAAAAAGTGGGGGCTCTTTTTTTCATGTCAGTGTACTTCACTCGCTTTGTCTGTTTGTCTTCTTTTTTTGCGTACGTATTCATCATGAAAAGAAAACAACAACAACAACGACAACAACAACAATAGCGAGACGATGCGAAGAATGTTGAATAAAATGAAGTGAAAAAATTGCAATAAAATCATAAACAGAACAAAGAGCTTAAAAGAGAATTAAGAAACGTACGATGATATATAAATAAAATTGCTTTACGTTAACTTACGAAAACAAAGCAAAACAAAATAACATTAGCAACGTGCCCCGTGCCATGCCATTCATTTCATTACAATCGTATTACACGGGGAATATGAATGAATAAATGAATGAGTGCATCACATACATATGCACATGTGTGAGTTCGCATGAACACAATGCGCAATATACCGCAAAATAATTTTTGCCTTTTTTGCATTTTGCTTTTGTTATTTTGTCTTTTGATGGGGGTGGATGTTAGTGTAATGAATGTAATGTATTCTTATTATTAGTAGTATGTTCAAGGTCATTGCAAGGTTATACGTGCACATATATAGATAGATATTTTGTTTTCAAAATGAGTGATAATAAAATCCTTAAATCTGTGATTGTTTAAAACGAGAGACAAATAAAAACAATGAAATGCAACTGTAACGAAATGATATTTTTAAGACGTAAAAGAAAATAACGGTATAAAACACTTGGACAAATTTCTTACTCATACTTGATATACTAAAAAAAAAAAAAAAACGAAGCAAATTATATCGAAATGATGCAACGTATGGTGATATGGAATCGAAAATTTCAGATAGCAGTATGTTTTTCTTCAACTTATCCCTTATTAGGGATAAAATAAATAAATGGGAAGCTTTTTCATTAAAATATGCTCATCAAAAATAGGATGATCCCTTTACGGACTGTGTTCGAAGGAGATCACGTTTTAGGTTTTGGAACAACAAATCGTTTGTATTCCACATGTGCAACCATTTGTTTTGTAGTGCCTGGGAACGTGATCATCTTGATCGCATTAAGAGTTTGGAGAGCATGGATATGGGTACGCGTTTGCCGATCGCCCCTTTGTCAGCTAAAGTTTTACGCTTTTGGAAGCGTCTTCATCTTAATAGTTTATGAATTCTCGATATTTTTAGCAAGTCCTTAGGTGCCCTTCTACTATGACCTTTTATTAAAGTTCTCCCTTAAAGACGATCATATAAAATTTGCTTAAAGTATTATTTCACTTTTCTATACCCTGCACGGCTTGTAGAACAAGGTTTGTACGAATGTATGTAATTCCCATGAGGGCTGAAGACAGACCGACATTTTATTGTACCGATCGGTTCAGAATCATTTGTTGAAACGATCTAAGCTTGTCTGTCCGTCTAATGTCTCTCCGTTTATTTTTGGTTTCAACCTACAAATCGAAAATTTTCGAGATATTATGACGAAATATGGGACTCTGACGTGTTTGGGCCCAAGGACGAACGCTATTGAAAATAGTTCAAATTAGACCACTTTTCCGATCATTCCTCATAAAACGCTTGTTTTTGGGAAGTTGTTCCACAACAAAAATTCGTAAGTACTAGTATTTCGGCATTCTAAACTGGTGTGAAAACTTCGGATGGTATGGGGCAATTTTTTGAACACCGTGTCCTATAAACGTTCTTACGGAAACTGCAGTTTTGTTTGGTAAAAAGACTTAATTTTCAATATATCTTGATGAAAATGGGCCCGCAATTATAAATTTATAAATAAATCAGCCTTACCGACTTTGGACCAGGTAGGTCTATTGTTTGCAGCCTAATCCATATAAGGGTTGTAATGAAAGATAAGACTTCGTCTGCCAAAAACGTCTAATCTTTATGATGAATATTGATGGTTAGTAAATTAACCATAGGGAATTTGGATCCCATAAATCTATTCTTTAATTGCCCTCGTATACAAGGATTCTTATGAAAAATCAAGCTTTCTATGACAACAGTCTTATTTTGTGGTTTCTTATGACGGAGACAAATGGAAAATAATAAAATCTTCAACAGGTGGGTTAAGTCTCCTTAATTTGGACCATGTCATCCTCCAATTTATCGTCCAATATAAGGCTTCCCTAAAAATGATGCAGTTACATAAAAACTATATATAATTTTTGTTGTAATATTAAAAATATTATTGAAGATAGGGTATCTAATGGTCGGTTGTGCTCGACTATAACATTCTTAGTTGTTTTCTCTAACTTATAAATGAATTATGTATTAATGTGTTTCCCATGTAATCGATCGTAAAAATATAATTTTTATTGGCAGACATTTCATGGCTGCGTAAAGATTGACTGGTTTATAATAACAATTCCATTAAACGTTGTTTTCCAAAGAGATATAACAAAAGTCGCGAACACTTCATACGTAATTGCATTTGCATAAGGAAAGAGTAACGAGACAATTCTTTATATTAGCTTAGTATGTAATGTATGTAATGCAATGAAGAAATAAATGAGAAATAGTCACAGCGGAGACTACGATGAATTTTAGATGCACCTTAACCCAAGATGAATGAATGAAAATTTCATTTCATCGCAGAGAAGTTTTTTAGGTAATCCCGATGGCTTCAAAGCCAATTATAATATGTTCCGATTCTTGCGGAATGTTCATGGTATTCTTATGGCCTTTCGGAAATAACTTCTTGTGAGATAAAAAAATATTACTTCAAAGTTTCCACTTGATTTCGAGAATCCTCCAGTTATTTCATTAATATAGTCATCGCGGGCAGGTTAAGTCCATTTTCGCAATAAGTCTAGACGACTTAACTATTGTTATTATTAATTGTGTGGCCAAACCGTACGGCGACTTGAAAGATCCATTGCACTCGCCCGTACTATTAGCCCTCTAGTTTCAGGATTCCTGTGAATCCCGTCACCTTTTCTAGATCGGAGCACCATACCGTGTTTTAGCATTCTGATGGATGTCGCCACCTTCTTTGGATCAGAGCACCACACCGTGTTTTAGGATTCTGATGAATTCCGACACTTTCTTAAGTTCGAAGCCTCGTACCATGTCCGGCGTTCTAAAATGCTCGCCAAACTCGTTGTGTGATTCTGCTGACGGCCTCACATTCAGGTAGTGGGAATCTGCATGAATCGGTATCTGAGATAATCATGTTTCTTAGGTTGTACTTGAGGGAATTACGATCCTGTGAGCAAACGTGAGTCGTTCCAGTAGTTGATGTGCTACACCGCACGAGTTAACTAACAACG
>KK502525.1:40701-51392 GCA_000688735.1 Glossina austeni | reverse complement strand
CGCAGCGCTGTGTTACAGATATTTCCAATCTCAATAGAATTCTCAAAAAAAAAAAAAAAAAAAAAAATGAAATTTTTTTTATTGTCTTTTTTTGCAAAATTTGTTCATTAAATAAAATTATAAAAAATTTTAATAATACTTGCTGTGTTTGTGTTTATCTAAACAAATGAATAAATAAATTAAAATTTTTACTTACTTTGCACAGCCAATTGTTGTTGATGGGCGGCTGCACGCTGTCAAAGAAAAGAATATAAATAAATAATAAATTAATAAAAATTATTCTTATTTGCATTTTCGTATCATAGTATAATAAGGAATTGAAATGAAAGCTAAACAAATAAATAAATTATAAATAATTATAATTATTGTTCACAATCATTACGTTTTGTAATAAGATTCGTACACCGCTATTTTCCAAAGCTTGTACGTCTAACGAATGACTCCGACCACGTGAATTATATTTATTGGCGCTAACAACAACGGCCGGCGGTATGGGTATAGCTAGGGTCGGCGTTACAGTGGGTGGTGAATTTTTGCTTTCCGAATGCCGTGATATCCAGCGTTTAACGGCAGACATTTTTTTTCTTTCTTTTTTCCAAAAATTATTTCACAAAAATATAATGAAAAAAAAATTTTTTTTTTTTTTTTAATTTTCGTTTCACATAAATTATTAATTACTTTTTACATTTTACATGTCCGTCACAATTATACGCGCACTGTTTTCTTCTTTATTTGCATATGTATATATATGTAAGCATTTATGACGAAAGCTTTAAACCGGCTAAATATGAGAAAATGAAACACGAAAGCTTTTAATTAAGGTGACCAAAGTTCTTCAATTCAATGTGTTCTTCCGCATGTTGCGAGCAATAAAGTTAACTAAGATTCTTTTTAATTTTGATTTTTTTTTCATCCATCACAGGGAGATGAGCGGTATGATCATTTTATCAAAACGTTTGCAGCAACCAGAGAGAAACATCAGACACCCCCTAAGGTATATATATATACATGTGACAGGCAGTGTGACCACACATATTTCCATAGATATGAATTATCGTAATTATCTGGGAGCTATCTGTATACACCTCTGTACTAATATTTAAGGTTTGTGTATATCTACTTGCTCTTTATTGTAACGATCTGTTTATAGCGAACTAGTGTAGCTTTACAGAAATTGTATGGTTCGGCATGAGTATGCTAAGCGGTACGTTTATATCATTTTACCGTGTGTTTGAATGAATGACTAAATAAATAAATAATATAAATATATTCTCTGGATAAGTATCAAGCATGTCCATCTGTCTGACTGTGATAAACATTCTATTGACCGCAAAATTGAAGCTATCGACTTCANCTTAATATCGAATCATGAAATTAGTTTTCTCTACTATATATACACATACAACATACATACAAAAATCGGTTTTCCGATTATTAGATTCTGATTTTAATAATCCTGTGAACCACTGATTTCTGATTATCAGGATGTCATGAAATGCATCATAACGGACCTACGCACACGCCCGGGGAACAACCGACCGATCCACCAAGTGTCACTATAGTAACCTAAAGAAAGTGTTGTTTTTTTTTTGGAATGAAAGTAAAAGATACGTCTATAGTCATCGTACACCTGCATCTCATCCTACGAACTTATTGAGTGATGTGCTATATATATATTTATGTTCTTCAATTCAAATTGAAGAGTTCGTGACATGTGGAAGAAATTGTTGTTAAAAATAAGTTCTTATAACTCATTATGAAGATGTCCTGTTAACTTTCGAAATAAAATCTACTTACAATTACTGCCAGATCCAGAATATTATTTTAGAAATAAGGAAATTTTGGCTAATAATATATTATGATGAGGAATTAAATGCACTGAAGGGAAAAGTTTTCTCTATAAAGGATGTGTATTCGAAATTCCCCAAAATCCAAAGTTTACCAAATTTATTTTATAGAAAACCGAAACAAGTAAGAGAGTACGTTCGGACGCGACCGAATCGATCTATCACCGTTTTATACAGATCAACGGTAGGTAGACTTTATATGGTCCCCGAGGCTTCTTTCTGGATCCTATAATCGTTTTGATAGAAGAATGAAATTTCAACATAGGCGTGGTCAAATTTTTTTTTCATGTGCTACAGAACCACCCATAGTTCTATAAACACAGAGTTTTATTGTTATATCTGCTGTGGCTATGTATAAGTGCTGAATGAAAAAACCAAATTTTGCTTGTTTTTGAAAATTGATTTGGTCTAAGGTCATATTCTACTGTGGTACTTGTATTCTTTAATCGAATTGGCTTAATTTCAATACCAAAATGCGTCCAAGAACTTCTAATTCGCGTGTCAAATTTGAAGAAAATAGCTTCCTCTTCTTGCGAGAATCTTCACCACAGAAATCTTCACCACAGATGGACATTTTTTTTCTTTTTAATGTAAACCACCATTCATGAAATGTCTCTGGTGACATGGTGATGGGCAGCCAGAAGTCAGGAAAGAGGAAGACATAAGCAGGGGGTAAGTGTAGCCTCATGTAGACAGATAGACGGACATGTTTAATTTGATTTAGAATTTCATGTTGATGAAAACTAATCGGGTCTCTAAAGCTTCCTTCCGGCTATTGCAAATGTTTGGACAAAATTAATATATTTCTCATGCTTTGGTAATGGTTGATAAATTGAAGCGGTCTTAGGTTATGTTGTTGTCGTTGTCATGCCTTCCCACCGATTTAGCTCAATNAGGCAAACTTGAAAGACATCAGAGTAATGCTTGTCATATAATTAGGACAACAGAGGCAACTCGACTTATCTTTAAGACTCTACCTTCGCTTTCTCGGTATAGTCGTCTCTTCTCTCTCTCTCTCTCTCTCTCTCTCTCTCTCTCTCTCTCTTTCTCTCTCTGCTACAATGTTCTCGTCAGACATGAAAAAATTTAAACAAAATTTAAAGATCTGCCCTCAAACGATTCTTACGGGAAAACGCAAAAGTTAATTTAGTTCAACAACAACAACAACAAAAAAATTTATTAGAAAAAGCTCAGCAATAAAATTGTGTCGCGATTATGAACTTATCGCAATAGTAATTTTAATGTAAACTGCGCTAGACAAATAATATAATTTACAGACGACGAGCTTAAAGTGTATAATTAGCAGCAATGATTGCAATTTATATATACGGCCCACTACCTATGAGCAGACAGGGGAAAATCAATTGAGATTACATTAAAGAAAATCATAAGAAATTATTACCCATCAGCGACGAAAGGTCAAGTTTATGAGAAATAAATGAAATCTTTGCACAAGAGATTTAAAAAGATATCATCAGTGCGATAGCACTATGGGAACCTCGTTATATGTCAATTTCATCAAATATGTGTGTTTGTGTGTGTGTGATTTCAAGGGATAAAATGAAAAGATAATTCAAAGCTAGTTCGAAATTTTAATTGCTTGCAATTCGAGAATAGTGGAGGAAGCAGAAACACACTATAGTGGGTCGCACAACCCATCCTTAAATGCCCTACATTACTCTATAGTTATTCATTTTTATACAGATTTTTCAAAATAATGGTTTACGTAGGCAAAGAGTGATCGAAAGAGCCATGCGACCAGAACCATTATCAATACCGTTTATCCTTAGGCCAAAGTACTGTCTTAAAAAGGTTTACTTTCCATAAGAATCCTTGCATATTAGGGCGTTTAAACAATAGATTTATGTGACTCAAAACCCCTATGGTTGATTTACTAAGCACAAATTTTCATCATAATGTACTGAAAATTAGACCTATTTGGCACATAAGTCCTTAGCTTTCATTAGAATCCTTAGGTTACGATTCAAAACATAAACCTGATTGGTCAAAATTCGTTAGGTTTTACAAGTGATCCGACCCGAAACATTATCAATCGCGTTCGTCCTTGAGCTAAAACGCATCGTTCTACCAAAATTGCTCAAAATACCGGGAAAATTGCGACGTGGAAGTTAAAAATTGCGACACAACACGAACCGATGGGCGGACAAGCTTAAATATAATAAAAGCTGTGTCTACCTCAACCCCTTTTCCGGTATTGTATACATCCGAACAAGTATAATATGTCCTTGTATCCCAAGTTTAAAATATGATCCGACCAGAACCATTGTCAATAGCGTTCGTTTTTCGGCTAATACATGTCATTGTGTTAAAATTTCTCAAAATATTTGGAAAATTGCGACTTTAAGATAAAACATACGAACACAATATGGATCAATGGACAGACAAGTTAAGGATATATTAAAAGCTGCAACTATCTCAAGTCATCTTCGATGTTATATACATCCGAGCAAATTTAATATATTCTCGTACCGCAAACGGCGCAAGCCAAAAAATTTATACATCACTCAATAAGTTCTTAGGATGATATACAAAAGTGGGATGGCTATTGACGAACCATAGCATTTCTAACCTCTACCAGCCTTTAAACGAATCGGGCCAAAATGTTATGAAATTTTGGTTTTTGCAGAGCAATAGAGTTAATCTACATACGATGTAGCGAAACCTTGAAGAAAAAAAGTTCAAAAAAGGGAAAAAGGTAAAATATAAAGATTCTTTAATATCCGATGAGCCTAACCGATTTTTTCATTTTTCTAGAGGTCTAGAAGATGATTTGTAGAACATAGGAGAAAGTTTTCACCGTTGCATTTATTGCGTACCAATTGCTTTTTCCTCTTGAAATTAGAAATACTCTCAGTTCGAGAAAAAAACCGAGAAAGTTGAGATCATTTCATTTTAATGTTTAGGCAAGGGCCTCCGAACCTTTTAAGCGATTTGAATTTTTACGACCGAAAGAATAGCATTACGCATCCGGATGAATGGACATATTGAGATAAATTCAAAATTTTATGAAAACTTTATCGAGTGTATCTGCGGCTTCATGTTTGCCACGGAGATATCACATATCCAGACAGACGGACATACCTACATCGATGCAAAATTGAACAAGTACTTTATAGACTCCCACATCTTGCAAACATCAATCATTTCGACAAAATGAGAATACTCCAACCTTTTTTAGCGTCTTCACTTACACGTTATATTCGAAAATAATCGGCTGTTAAAAACCCTATACCGCCTCGCATGGCAAGGTATTGTATTGGGAAGAATCGCGAACATAATTCGATCTACTCCATTTCTAAAGGCGCTCCTCCTTTAAGCAAACCATGTCCAAGGCAGTGTGTCGAATTTTTCAGTGAAATATCAGCGATAGGTAAAGAAAGACACATGGACAGACAGTCTTAAAGAGATTAAGAAAATCATTCTGAATCGATTTGTGCAACAAGATATGAATCCATTTCAAATCTACCAACTATGACATGAACTTAATATATCCCCTACCACAATCGCTGCCCTTCTATCAAATTTTGGGTTAAATTAATTGAAAATTGAAGTAATTTTTTTTTTTCTTCCAAACCGATAGCACAAGTCAATAAACAGAGGTAATAACATCAAATCGAAGATAATATTAAATATATATATATATATATATATATATATATATGTATAAAAAAAAAACAATTACATAAGAAAATGTGTATTCTCACTACAAGATAAGATTACATTTTTTATCGGTAGTATTTCTATTATAAAAAAAATATATTGTTTTTTTCCCCCTTTTTCTAAAGTATTAAGCAAATACAAATTATTAATAGGTTTTTCAAGAGAAGTGATCTCAAGAGAATTAGAGTTTCGCCGCTAATACCCGATATAAAAACTTCGTTTTACTCTTCAGATAACCTAAATAAATCTCTAAAGTCGAAAGTGAGCAATGGAGTTGTCCAATGCTACCAGAAACATACTTGAACCCGTCCGATACTTGGACCGATCGCTTTGGACATGTATAGCTTAGACATTAACGCTTGAACGGCATAAGTTTCAGTTGTTTCCAAACTGCCGTTATATGTGTACGAAAGTGTAAAGAGAAGGAGAGATGGAAATCTTCCCCTGCTTTACATAGGTTTGCCGTAAAGTTTACGAAATAAACCTGTTCGCTGATCGCAAAGTAAAAATTTTTATCGATTTTTTGTACCCAACCCCATCTGAAGGTGCGTGAGTAAAGTGTACCAAATCTTAGCGGATGCAGGTGAAAGAAGGCTTGAGTCAGGTCTGAGCAGATGGGGGCAAAACGCCGATGAACTTTTTTTTTGTAGTACCAATCGATTTATCGAATCATTTCCGAATCAATATCGAATCGTTTTTTTGAATCGATTTAAGTCTGCCTGTGCCTTCGATGTTTGCCACAGATCACTGATCATAGCTTTCGAAATATTTTAATGAATTTGATGCAACTATGCTTTGGCTTAAGAACCCCCCATCAGAACCCATTCAATCGGGTTGCTGAAATGCTATGCAAATGCCATGTTTCCGAGAAGAACAAGTATAAAAATTATGTTCGGAAGCGCATGAATATTTTATACCCATCACCGTTCGATAGTAATCGATAGTAGGTAAGTTTTACAGAAGCTTCTTTCTGGGCGCTGCAAAGGAGCGTTTTGATAAAGGAATGACCCATAATACTGAGTAGGTGTGGCCGATTTTTTCCACCTTGGACAGGCGCAGGACCACCCATAGAATATAAATGCAAATTTTTATCCTTGCATCTGGTGAGCTTTCTAGGTAACGAGCAAAAAAACAAAGTTTTTTATTTTTGAAAGCAAACGTGTGCCGGGTTATGTTGCACTTTACTCGGGTTGTTTAAGCGATTTGGATCAATATTCATATTAACCTGCTTGCAAGAACTTCTAATCTTTGCGCCAAATTTGAAGCATATAGTTTTAATTTTGCCATAACCCTGAGAATGTTTATCACAGACACTATATAAATAGTCAGACGGATGGACGGGCAAAGCTAATTCGATTGGGAATTTGATAGTGAATGAGAATACACATGTTTCAGAGAGTCTCTCCAGTAAGTACATATTTTTCGTGATATTGCAAGTGTTTTGGCAAAATGGATATATCCCGATCTTTCGGTGATGACGAATAGGAAAAAAAAAATTAAAATAGAGGCTTATACTACGATTTTAATCGTGATCGGGCTTTGTATCTTGAATTTACGGGCATTGCTGCAGGTTTGAGACGAAGAGACAGACAGACTGACAAGCTTTAATCGGTTTAGAATTTGATACTGATCGAGAATACATATAACTTGTANCATTTTTCGGAAATGGGTATGAAAATCGAGGGGTTTCAATATTTACAGATCAAATTTTCCATTGTCTATGGTGCTCAACCCTACAACAAACCCGCCAACTTAAGAATTCTTGTGAGTCCAGCCGTCTTCTTTCGTTCGGAGAGCCATGCTATGATAGGCGCTGCGAAGTGTTCACCGAATAAATGGTATCTGATTCTACAAATGGACGTGGAATGTGATGGGATGCTTCACTTATTTTTATCGAGGACAGATAGGTGCCGGATGGGCACATGATGACTAAACACATATATACATTTTTAATATCGTTAGAGTATGTACTTCTCTATACCGCCATCTTGTTGTAATGGGAATAAAAAATTGATATGATCGAAGGGAGAAATATTTTGATTACACTCTTGGGAATTGTTCCTATTGGCCGCGATTCATAACTGCTTATATGAAAAGGATTGCTTATGTAAATAAGACTAAAGGTAGCCTAAATATTTTACGGTGACGGCGAAAGCAGTGTGCAGACAGGAAATTATGTAAAGAAATCCAGCTAATCCAACTGTTAACAAGAAAAGAGTTGTTTAGATGCAAAGGCCTAGAGGGAGTCTATAAACATTAAAGTGACATCGAGAGGAGACCGCAGACATGAAATTTTCTCAATATTTACGAAACCCACCGAAGTCAAATGTTGATAAGAAAAGAATTGTTTAGATACATAAGCGTAGAGAAAGTCTGTATACCTGATAGTGGCCTCAAAAGCAATTTGTAATGTGTCCTATCTTGTCTTGCTTCAAGATTTTCGAAGTTCAGCTATTGATTCGAGCAGAATTGTTTAGATTCGTAAGCCTAGAAGTAGTGTGCCTACGTTAAAACGACATCGAAAGCAGTTTGCAGAGAGGAAATTGTAAGCCAAACGCTAATAAGAACATTGTTTAGACACATAAGTCTAAAAGTAGTTTATATACATTAAAGTGGCCACGAAACAACTTGCAACTTGTCCTGCCTGGTCTTGCCTCAAGATTAGTGAAACGCAGCTGTTTATACGAAGAGAATTGTTTAGATACGTAAGTCTGGAAGTAGTCTATATACGTTAAAGTGATGTCGAGAGCAGACTGCTGACTCGAAATTGTAAGCCAAACGTTAATAAGAAGGAGATTGTTTAGACACATAAGTCTAGAAGTAGTTTATATACATTAAAGTGCCCTCGCAAGCAGACTTAAAGAAATTCTATCAAGATTTTCGAAATCCAGCTAAGTTGCCAGGACCATTAAGCATTTTATATCAGTTGAGAAGTCTCGGGAGAGTCTTGAATATAACCTTAGGAGGAAAACATTTATCGAAATTCGGGTAAGATAAGAAGCGTCTCTTCAATGAAGGACAGACTTTACTACGTTTGCTTGTGAAATCATCATAAAATTCATCTGAGACGCTATAGCTGCATATCTTTTCATTCACCGACGGTCATTATGCCACTCATTATATCTCTCTGTTCATTTTTCCTGCCAGCGCATATGTTTGGCTATATGTCTGCCTAGTATTCAAAGCATTGAGTGTAAACGCTAAACCTTAAACTTCTTCTCCAGTTTTCTAAATTCTTACTTGGCTTTTAGTTTTTGTTTCGGAATTTTGTACTTGTGTCACTTTAGTGCGCGTTGCACTGTATTTGTTTATGTCTCGTGTGTTATGATATTTTATTTAGTAGCACATTCTATGCATTAAAATGTCTCCCGCGGATTGACGTAAGGTCAACTGCTTACCAGATTAGTTTATGTTTATTTTTCTTTTTTTTTTGTATTATTATTACTATTATTATTGTTGTTGTTTTCTTTTTCATACCGGTTTAAATTCTCATACAATTTTGTTGCGATTTCATAATTTTTTTTTTGTTTTCAATAAATTTTTTTTATTTGTTCGAAATTAATGAATTTTATACCATTTCTTGACATTTGTTTTAGGCGGTACGATTGTTTATATGCGAGAAGTGCGCTATCAACAATCATTTTCTTAGCAATTGATTTCGATTTTACACATCCGTGTAAAGTTCAATAAATGTTTTAATTAATCTCTTGATATTTAGGAAAAGAATAAAAAAAATAAAAAAAAAATTTGATTTAATTTCTGTCTTCAATTCTCTCTCCCTCTCTCTTTCTCTCTGACGCCAGGCCCTACACGTGTCGGAGATGCTTTTTAACGATAACAAATTTTTTTTTTTTTTTTTCAATTTACAACAATTGCGTTTTTACGAAAAGTAAAAAAGAGAAACAATAAAAGAAAAACCTATAAATTTATAAAAATAGACCTCAAAGCCCTACAAACATTTTTTATACTCGTCATCGTTACGGCGAGATTGTATGCTGAGTTTGTCATTCCATTTGGAACAATTAGGGAAAAAGAAACTATTTTCAGTGCGAAATTTGAAGTTAATTTACTTACATAGGTCCGTCAGTCCAACACTACTATCGGCCAAGTTCTCAGAGATTGATAAAAAAAAAAAAAAATTACGCAATCTATAGTCTTAGGTCTTGGGCAGAAATACAGAGAATATTTCGAAAATATTGATTGATCGAATAAATATGAATATTGATAGATGTGCAAAATTACTCCTATGTCCAAACAAAATACTTCTAAGTCTTTAAAATGTATTCCTAACTCAAATAGAAGTACACCAAAGCCTTTAAAAAACAGTCCCTAAATTAAATACAAGCACCCCTAAGTCCAAAAAAGTACTGCCAAGACCTAAAAGTGCATCCATTAGTTAATCAAGTAGCTCCAAGTCCTAAAACAGTACGCTTAGGTCAAATAAAAGTACTCCCAAGTTCTGAAACGATGCGTTTATCTCAAATAAAAGTACCCCTAAGCCAAAAAAACTACTCCTAAGTCCTTAAAAAGTATCCCTAGATTAAATACAAGTACAAGTACAAGCCTCAAAAAGTGCTGCCAAGTTCCACATATATATATAAGTTAAACAAGTGCCTGTAAGTCCTAAAAAAGTACCCGTAGGTCAAATAGAAGTACGCTTAGGTTAAATAAAAGTACCTCTACGTTCTAAAAAGGTGCCCTCAGGTAAAGTAAAAGTATCCCAAGCTCTCTAAAAGGTACTCCTAAATCCTAAAAAGTATACCTGAGTCCTAAAAAAATACGCCTAAGTCAAATAAAAATATCCGTAAGTTCCAAAAAAGTGCCTTCCAGTTACATAAAAGCACAACTAACTCCAAAAAAACTATCCTTAAACCAAATAAAACTATCCCTATCCTAACTAAGATACCCCTAAATTCTAAAAAAGTGGTCCTAAGCCTCAAAAATTTCTCTGCACCCTTACCGTAAAAGATATGGGGCATGAAAACGGAGTTGATGTACCTGTTGACACTGTCGCTACAATAGCTGGTGAATGTAAAGAACTAATTATCTTCAAATTGGTTTTCATTAATGGCTTAAGACTTATTATTAGCAGACTATCGATCTATAATTGTGGTATGCAAAACAAGTTTGCGGAACGGTGTTTACCTAAAAATCGCTTTAATG
>KK502525.1:21881-32356 GCA_000688735.1 Glossina austeni | reverse complement strand
ATTTGTTTTGTACATCCCTACAGTGTAAAATAAATCCTCAAGACTTTCAACAATAATTCCACCTAAGAGGCAGACGTCTTCACGGCAATGGCAACATTTACAGAGAACGCTGCCTCAAGGAACTTATCTTAGTTTCAGCGCAGAACGGAGGATTACTAATTACAAAATTAACGAGCTACGTGGGTTGTAAGTATAATTAGCATAGGAGAAAACATCTCGACAACTCTTACTGAATATTTGAGTCCGCTGTTTTAAAGCTGCGCATGAAACACTTCGGGAGGCCAATCGCTTAACTCGTCCGCTAGCAACCACCACATATATTTATCTGAACCAGCTAACTCTCTACCTCGCATGTGTGCCGGCCTAACCAATTGACTTCGAATTGCCGGTATCGACTTCGTATGCTCGTCGAACACAGAACATACGTACCACGTAATTAGGTTGTAATGAAACGACTTGAGAAAATAA
The DNA here is from genome assembly GCA_000688735.1 of Glossina austeni. Taxonomy (NCBI): domain Eukaryota; kingdom Metazoa; phylum Arthropoda; class Insecta; order Diptera; family Glossinidae; genus Glossina; species Glossina austeni. Next base: position 31,888 of record KK502525.1, on the reverse strand, counting down.
CAAAAATATTTTCGAAAATAGCTTATTATGGCAAACATTCATAGTGACCAGATTTTATAACGGCAGCCCATTAGGACAGATGGAAAGATACCCCCGCCATACGCACTTGACGGGCTAACAGAAATCTTACTTTTAGACATATTCTAAACGCATTTCTACACTTTTAGAATATTCTAAATACACATCCAAACAGATAACTAAAATCTGTTCCAATTAATGCCATATAATCACAGGAAAACCTTGTGCTGTAATGAATGTTTTTCCCAAGAGACCTTGATAGCGAAAAGCCTTAAAAAACAATTCCTAAATTAAATACAAGTACCCCTAAGCCCAAAAAAGTACTGCCAAGTCCTAAGAATGTATCCATAAGTTAAACAAACAGCTTCAAGTCCTAAAAAAGTACCTTTAAGTTCAATAAAAGGTCCCAAAGTCCCAAAAAGTACCCTTAAGTATAATAAAAGCATTAAAAAGGAGCCCTTAGGTCAAATAAAAGTACGCCAGGTTCTAAAGCGTTCCCATAAGTTATAAATGGTACACCTAAGTCCTAAAAAAATACGCTTAAGTCAAATAAAAGTACTCCTAAGTTCTAAAAAGATGCCCTTCAAACAAGCAAAAGTACCCCAAGTCCCTAAACGTGCCCGTAAATTAAGTACAAGTGCACCCAAGACCAAAAAAATTACTCCTGAGTCCTAAAAATGTGCCTTTAAGCTCAATGAAAGTACTCGCAAGTCCAAGAAAAGTACTCTTAGGTGAAATAGAAGTAGCCTTAGGTTAAATAAAAGTACCCTTAAGTTCTAAAAAGGTGCCCTTAGGTCAAAGAAAAGCACCCCAAGTCCTAAAAGATACCCCAAAATCCTAAAAAGTATACCTAAGCCCTAAAAAAATACTCCTAAGTCAAATAAAAGTACCCGTAAGTTCTGAAAAGCTGCCGGATTGGATTAAACCAACGACTAAACATTGTCATCTGGGCAAAGGAAGGAACTACTTAAAGCAGCAGATGATCTTTGTTAAAAGCACTAACCACAACTTGCGAGTCAATTCAAAACTGAACTAAAATTTTTCTTTTCGAAAAAAAAGTTTGTGAAATTCTGATTAAGTAAGCAATTTCATCTAGTAGACAATAGTATCATCACTTTACCATTTACCATTTCAAAGCATTGCCATTTATTTAGCAAATGCACAAACCATTTGAAAAAAGGAAAATTAAAAAAAAAACATATGAAATACATACCGCTTTACGTTTATCTGCTTCAGATGCGGCAGAATTTGAACGATTTCGAAATAAATCCATTACTTTGGTCATAGGTGAGCGCGTTGCGTCGGCACGTCGCACAGCGGTAACTGTGTGATAATACTAAAGTAAGCAAGAGAAAAAAATATTAAAATTTTTGTGCTTATAATGAAAAAGAAGAAAAAAAACATTAATTTACTTGAGCATCACTGCCTTGATGGGGATGGGCTGAACCATCTTTGTACTTGCTTTTCACAGAAGTGCCTTCCGCTGTGGTTATCGTAACGGCAGGATGCTGCTTATGATGATGATGATGATGACCTCCACCAATAAGGCCGGAATTTTGTAAAGCTACTTTCATGGAATTCATAACACCGCCACCAGTACCGCCACCGCCACCACCGCCGCCGCCCACGCCAGTAGCCGAATGTGTACTACTGGCACTACCAGTTTCATTACCCGTCCCCGCCGCTGCTGCGGCCGCCGACAAAGGATCGAGTAAAAGTTTCTCCTTTTGCCGTTTGGACGGTCGAAACACATCAAAAATGGTAGGCCGACGATTTGGACTAGCAATACCATGCACTGTGGATTGATTAAGTACTGGAGAATCTTCACCACTGCGTCGTCGCTCGAGCGAGCCGGAACGTGATGAGGCCGCTACGCGTTCTGTACTGCGCGAGATCTTTTCTGCATTCCGATTTAATTTTTCCAATTTCGCAGCTTCGCGTTCTAAACGACGCGCCGTTTCACGTTCAATTTTACGCGCCTCCTTCTCTCGCCGACTTTGCTCTTTCTCTTGGCGTCTATTGGAATAATTTATTACACGATGTTTGTGTGTGTTAGTTGAAATAGTTTTGAAAAATGTTTCTAAAAATATTTATAAATAAATTTTACCTCGCTTCCTCTTTCATCTTTTTGCTTGCTTTGCGGGCTGCTTTGGCATTGGGCTCTGCGGGAGCACTAGACGGCCTGGATGCGGGTAATTTAGCATCTTGTTCCTAAAGATGCAAATATATTAACTCGACATGAATAAAAACAAGAAATTAATTTTTCATATAAATTTTCAATTGAAAGGCAATGAATGTTCTGGAGCTTTTCTTTTTTTCTCTTCTTGTTTTTGTGTTTCTTTGGAAAACATATTTTTAAGGAAATAATGGCCTGATTGCTTAAGCTATATATAATTGATTTAAGGGAAACCTTGTTATGTTACACAAAACTTGAACAAAATATTAAGTCATCAACTATACAATTGTTTTATGAATACTGGATGATGACGTCATCTGTTTATTAAAAAAATTATCTTAAAAAAATTTTCAAAAGTAATTTTTCATATTTTTGTACCCTCTGTACAGAGAGCATATTAAGTTTGAAAGGATTTATGCAACGCCCAAGAGGAACTAAAACTTGTCTGTCCATCTGTCTGCCTGGTTTTCTTCTGTTCAGCCTAGACGTCGTAATTTTTCAGTTATTTAGATGAAATTTTGTTCACTGACATATTTTGCCCCAAAGACGAACGCTTTTAAGAATTGTCCGGATTGGATCACTTCTTCGACCGTTTTCCATATGCAACCTTATTTTGAAAAACTCGTTATATGAACAAGTGTATCGTGTGAAGTGGCGTAGGGTATTTAATGGTAGGACATAACTCACTGCAATGCTTTTACTTGTTTCTGTTTTGTTTCTGTTTCTTTGTTTTAAATTTTGCGGCTGAATGAGTTCGAATATAAACAATATTCATACACATCGGTGAGATTCAAAAACGGTGTCAGCGCATTTCATATGAATCCATAAATTTCACTTCTTGTCACGTGTAGCCTTCATAGAGTCTCATTTGGTATCGTAAAAAAATTGAAGAAAAAAAAAAATTTTTTTTTTCCTTCTTTAATCGAAAAACAGAAACAGAAGCAAACAACAAGAAAATAAAATAGAACGAAAAAATTCCGGAATACATAATAATCGCAATTGGAATTGTAATGAATTAAACATAAGGTTAACAAAGAGTGAGAAACGTTAGGCAAGCCTTGAACTTAGCATTAAAGAGAACGCTGGGAATTATAATCAGATAAGCGTAGCGTAGCAGTTAAAAGGTATTTAATTTTTTTAAATTTACTATTAATGCAAGGCGCGGCTATAAAGAATTTTTAACAGTATTACTGTCGAAATAGTGGAGAGAGGCTAGTGGCGGTATAAAAGTATCAAGGGGAAAAAAAATTCAAAATAAAGGACTTAGCACTCTTTCCTCCTTAATGCTTCTACGACTTATATAGTATTTATCATAGTACGCAAGGCGTGGCTATAAAAAATTTTCATAGTATTCTTTTCGAAATAGGGGAGAGGGACTACTAGCGTTATAAAAGTACCAGAGCGGAAAAGAAAATTGAAATATTAAAGGACTTGTTATTCTCGTGGCTTCTAATTTGAGAGACCCTGTCTTGCACCTACCACTCTTACAGTGTTCTCTAGACATAATATAAATCTAACCACAAACCGAGCCCATTAACAGATAAACCATAATAGATATCCTCTGAGTAGATGATCACAAAAAAGAAGGTTCGATCAGTATTTTTTAGATGATGTTTGGCCTTTGAAGGTCACTACTCATTGGGCTTCCAGCTAATGCAAAAATTATCCTCCTTTATCTACTGCCTACCATGGCACCGAACATAACCTAAAAAAAATTTCCACGTATTTTTTGGTTAATGTAGCTCCAGGTCTGACTTTTAAAACTCGCAATACCTTACCGCTTATTCTGCTTTAGCTACTGCCTTCAACCACGGTGAACATGACCTAAGTGGCTGATCACAAAGAAAAATGCTTGCATATTTCTTGGTCGAAATAACTCCAAGACCGACGTCTGAGGCTTATATTGGGCTTTCCTCTGGTAAGAATGACTTCGTTTATCCTTCGTTTAGGTATTGCCTTCTACTACGGGACACATAACTTAAGTGATCCAAAAAAACAAATGTCTGAAGTGAAATGTTGAGCTTTCCGCTAGTAACCTAACCTAAATAAACCCAAGTTTGGCCTTTGAAGCTGGCATTGGGTTCCTCGCTACTAAGAATGACTCCTTTTATCCTCTCTTAATGTCTCTCTCTCTCTCTCTCTTCAATCACGATAGACATAATCATAAGTGACTGACCACAAAGGAAAACATTTGTGTATTTCACTGTCGAAGCAACTTCAAGTTTGGCCTTTGAAGCTGACTACTCATTGGGCTTTCCGCTAGTATGAGTTATTTCGATTATCGTGTTTGAAAATTTGTTACATTAACTGTATTGTATGTAACATAGTTCTTCACGAGTTAAATAACTTGGATTCTGAGAGAATTTGCGTTCTCAAATTAGTTTTTATCGCGGTAAGTTAGTTGATAAAAAATTACTTTCGGGAGACGGATGCGTAATTATTTGTTTCAGAACGTTCAGACACCGGAGAATAATTTAAATTTTGACTTTGTTTAATCAAGTCTGTCCATACGTCCAGATACGTTTATGGTAACTGGTTTATTTAAATCCATTCAGAAAATGATGCTGAATCGATCGGTACAATGAAAGATGGGCCTGTCTTATGTCCTTCTTGGTGTTGCATACATCCGCACGACCTTGACATACTCTTGTACCACAACTAGTGTAGATATAAAAATGAAAAAGTTAAGCCGATGCAACGATAGAACATTCCGGATGTATTATGTGGATGATCCGACCGGACAAGTGAGTGTGAATTTCCTCAGTGAAGAGATAGCTCTCTGTAGATACATTCTCTTCAACACTCTTTCCTTTGTAAAGAAACACGAAATACTGATTTGAAGTTTGGCAACAATGCTTTAAAAAGCCACATGAACATTTTTTGATAAAATTGATCAAAATTATTTATTAGCACTTCCGCAAATCTTGCTTTTAAAAACCCAATATTCGAGGAATACGAATTTTTAAGAAGATGGAAACAGAATTTGAACATTATATAGAACATATATTTAATTTGCTGAAAAAAGGAAATCTTTTTAAAAATTTTGAATGGAAAACTTACGTCTTCCGATTGCACAGCAGTGGTGCGACCACTTTCCGCTGCGCTTTCATCAGTGTAATAATATTTCTTTGGTTGGTGTTGCTGTTGCTGTTGTTGTTGTTGTTGTTGAATGTGCGCCAATCTTGTAATTGTCGAAGATATATCGCCTCTTTTAATCCATACCTCATCTAAATCGGGAAAGTCACTCATACGTTTCGATTTCTGCACATTGGTATCACAGTTCGATGGTTGTTGTTGCTGCGTTTGCTTTTGACCGAATACGGGTGAGGAGGAGGTTTCCAATCCCATATTATTAATGGAATTCAAACTATCAGTGGGCGTACGTATCTCTATAAGGGAAGTATCGAAAAATTCCTTGGAAAAGTGAGGTTTGGCCAGAGGAAATTTATTGCTACCCTGACGCTGTGGGAAGACGTTTTGCACCGAAGCATAATCACCCGAGCTACAAGGGAAACTTATCGTATGTGCATTCGAAGCGGCTTTTAAATGTTGCAAATTCTGAGCTTCTACCCGCAAAGTCGCCGGTACTTCGGGCGTTTCTTGAGCTCTAGTTATGGTAAATTTCCCTCTTACAATGGTCGTGTTAGGGTTAGTAACTGCTATAGAGGAATTGCCGACTTTTGCATTTGCCATAGAAGTCAACGGCAGCTTGGTGGGTGGAGCTTTAGCCGATTCCAAAAGATTAATTAAAGCCGGTGGTAATATCGTAGGTGGTATAGGAGGCGGCGGTGGAGGCGACGAATGCTCTGGAGCGACTGTAACTGTTTTGATTTCCTCTATATTACTCGTATTAATACTATCGATTTTATGCATGAACTGTTGACGTAACCTTTCCAACTCTTTAAATTTTTCCGCTGAAGCTTGGTCTGTAGCGGGCGGTGGTAAAGGAGGCGGTGTAGGTTTATTATTACTACGATCTTGTTTTATAGCAGCTATCAAGGCCGCATTACCGGCATCAGTAACGGAGGGCAAAGGTGATTTATCTGCATCATCTTCATCTTCTTCTTCTTTGCATTGCGATAAACGTCGCCGTTCCGTGAATGGCATTAAATACGGTCTCATATGGAATATATCGGCGGAAAAATATTTAGGCACTTGATTAGCATTTGCAAGCAATTCGACGGCCCGATTCCGATTAATGCCGTTATCGTCGTTATCCTCACTATCACTAGACGAACTATCGCTACTGCTCTCATATTGGAAAGACGAAGAACGTGGAAAACTTTTCGCAATTGTCGATTTCACTTTCTTTCCTTCCGCTTGATTCGCATCGCTGCTCCCATCGCTTAGTGAACTTTCCGTATCCGTTTCGTAACCATCAATTTCGGCATGTTCCAAATCGGCCATCGAAGCTTCGAAAGCACTCTCAAATACATCATCAATTAAATGAGGCAATTGTGGGGCCGGTAACGGTTGATTATTCGGCAAATTTAATTCACCGCTATTATCTCCTCCCATCCCGCCAATCGAATTAATGCCCGGTTCCGAAGACATATCCGAAAAAGAACTTTTACTCAATGACTTCTCCGTACCGTCCTGTTTCTCTTCATGACTCATCGAAGCCGAGGAAGCCGAGGCGGATATCGGGTATTTACTATTCGATGGCAGATTTTCCTCAATTAATTCACAATTTGTGGCCATTTTTTTGTTGCTCTTTTTTTTTGTTTAGAAGCAGAATATGTTTATTTAAAAAAATTGTTTTTTTCTCACTACTTGTTTTTTGTTTTTGTTTTTTTTATATTAAAAAGAAACAGACAGTAAACGCGTTAATCTTTTCTTTTGAACGACATTTGGTTATTTGTTCTATTTTTAACAATTGTTTAAAAAAAAAATGTATAAAAATATATGTCCTTTTTTTTTATTATTAATTAATATTATTACGGCTTAGTCAGAGCATCACGCACGAGTGTTGTTTGAAAAAGTAAAATATAAAATAAATTATTTACGATTATCGATGTTTGAATTCTCGTGGTTTGTTTGTGTTCTTTTTTTGTTTTGTTTTTTTTGTTTTTTTGTTTTTTTTTTTTAGCGTGACACGTTTGCACTTTTTTTCATAAATAAAAATATCTGTAAAAGCATAAAGTAATAAATTAAGAAATTTTTTTTTCTAATGGCTTTTGCATTATGGCAAAGGATCATAGTATTGAAGTTCACGTGGTGATATTATTCTAAATAGGAGCATTAAGAGCTAATAACTCTCTTCAGGCGTACGGATAATCTTTCTTGATCACTGATAAAAAGAAACCATTACCAGGTTAGCAAAAGTTAAGCATAGACCGAAAAACTTTGGCGTAACAGTATATAAGTACACACTGAAGGACTGAAGTAATAAAAGGACAAGTAAAAGCAATGTTGTAGGCAACGGCCCACTATTAAGTATCCTTATCCCACCTTAAAGATATTCATGTAACGTCTCTTCCAAATGAAAGTTTGGTCGAAAAAGGTGCCCAATCCGAATCATGTTCGTCCTTGAGTTAAAACATGTCAGTCTACCGAATTTCATCGAAATGGTCTCAAAAATTACGATCTGTAGATCGAACACAAGAAAACAAAATGGACAGACGGACAGACAAACTTAAATTGATGGCAATGATAAGAGCTGGATCTATCTCAAGCCCTTCCGGGTGTTGCATAAACCCGCACGGAACTCAAAATACTTTTTTACCTCGATCTAGGTTGTAAAAAGAAAGCAAGGGCAAGCAAAGAATTGAAAGAAAAGCCACAGTGAATGGGAAGAGATGAAAGCATTTAATACTTCGTGGGGATAATATTTTCGCTAAATGCTTTCCCGCCTTTCTACATACGTTCACCTTGATGCTACTATCTTTTCCTTTCCCCCTTAACCAATGAGGTCTCTTGAGCACTGCCATGCCTAGGATCAAAGAGCACGCAATGAGTGGCTCTATCCATATAAAAGAAACAAATCAAAGATTCTACAATGTACGCACATGAGGGTCAGAGCACGAATCTGAATCCCTCGAGTTATATCCGTCGGTCGATCGTCTTTTAGTAGATCAAACTGGAAAGTAGAGACAATCTGCCAAGAACTGTACCATACCACGAAAATAGGGTGAATGGATTTAACAAAAACATTTACGACAATATGACTTGCGTCACTAAAGACGAAATGCCTGAACTTTGAAAAGATGTTACTACAATTATTTCCTAAAATTACCTAATAGGTTGAGCTAAGATGTTCTGCGCGTGATCGAACAATTTGGCGGTTTTTATACGCTTTTTTGAGAAATTTGTTTACAAGAAATGGCGGGCGACGCAAGGTATACCAGGAGGCAGGTCTCAATAGATACTTGGGGCACTTGACAATATCTAATCTTGCGGAAATTTTGCACATCCCGTTGTAGGTGGGTATCACAGATTCGCCTGAAGACGTATATGATTCGATTGATCTGAGTCTAAGAGAATCAAGCACATACTACGAAGGAAGGCTGTCATAAATATTCTGAAAAAATTGATTTAGAAATTCAATAAACACTCGTACAGAACAGCACTATAATGTATAAATATTCCGAGAAGTGAAAAGAAATGTAGCGGCCGATATTTGCCATAAATGGGAAGGCAAACAAGAATAGGGATGAGTTCACAATTTAATACATAATAAGACTATAGCCTACGTTAAGTGATAACACACAGAGAGGCATACTATGCTAAGCATTTGAATCCCTGTGGGGTCACTACCTAGTATGAGATCAATAGCGCAATAAGACAAACAGCCATCATATCGTAACAGCCGTTGTAATTAAGAGGAGTTCCCACCTCTTCACTCTGCAGTGAGAGATAGGTTCGGAGCTCACTCGCAATTTTTGTGCGCAGTCATGACCAGCACGAAACTTTCTGAACGGCCTTTCTAAATTCCCAAACTGGAACATAGAGCAGCAGAGGATCCTTTACAGACAATGATCGCAGATTTGTCTATGACTACCGACACAAGTTATTTCTTTACCTTGTCGTCCACCTACCACGTACTTCTCTAGCTCGCAAGATTGCAAGAAAGTGCGACCTCAGCTGAAGCAAGCCCGTGCCAGCAGCAGCTACATATCAACATCTGTATACATTTGCTTCAGTGATTTAGAGATCAAGCGCTCTATATTATTTCGATCAAGGCCATGTAACTCGTTTTATTACGATATCGACACAAGAGACGTCAAGCTGGCTTACTTAGGCGTCCAGCTGACAGTTATATTTCGAATTCGCCGGACTGTATGGAGCTACGACTACAGGGCAATGGGGTGGTATGCATTCCAAGGCGATACCGAGCCGCGGAAGAACGAGATCAACAAGAGACCCTTGAATGATATAATGATGGAAAATCCTCGGAAGAATTCTAGTTTGGAACATTTCTGAAAAAATTCAAACCAAAGTTTCAGGCTACATATCAACATCTGTTTACATTTGCTTCAGCGACTCAGACATCGAGCCCTTTATATCATTTCTATCAAGGCCATGTAACTCTTTTTATTATGATGTCGACGCAAGAGACGTCAAGCTGGCTTACTCCGAAGTCCAGCTTGCATTTACTTTTCTAGTTCGCAAAATTACGAGAACGTAAAACCTAAGTTTTAGCCTACATATCAAAATCTGTTCACTTTGTTTTAGTGACTCAGATATCAAGCCCTTTATATCATTTCTATCAAGGCCATGTAACTCTTTTTATTATGATGTCGACGCAAGAGACGTCAAGCTGGCTTACTCCGAAGTCCAGCTTGCATTTACTTTTCTAGTTCGCAAAATTACG
>KK502525.1:0-12760 GCA_000688735.1 Glossina austeni | reverse complement strand
TGTTTGTTCATCTTCCTACAAAGATAAAAAGCTCACATAAAAACCTTAAGCCACTCTTTACTGTATATTTTCATCTTTCTTGAAGAATATGAACCCCGCACACAGAGACCTTAAGCCCCTCTCTACTAGATTTCTAGAAGAATATGAATAACAAACATGAATCTTGACCCCTTCTCTATTTTACTTTTTCATCTTTCCGTAGGGATATGAATCCCACACGTAGACCTTAAGCCCTTCTCTACTGTGTTTGTTCATCTTCCCAGAAAGATATAAACCTCAAACAAAAACTTTAAGCCCCTCTTTACTATACATTCTCATCTTTCTAGAAGAATGTGAATCCCACACAAAGACCTTAAACCCTTCCTTACTATATTTGTTCATCTTTCTAGCATGATAAGAATCTTACATAAAGATCTTGAGCCCCTTTTTAATTTATATTTTCATTTTGAAGAATATGAATTCCACATAGAGACCTTAAGCCAGTGGTTTCCAGCCTTTTTGTACCGGCGCCCCCCTTTTTAAAAAAAAGATTATTTTTAAATTTCCACGCCCCACCGGTACTCGGCTCCAAACGCGACACCGAGATATTTCGATTCGAAGAAGAGTATGAATTGGATGTTTTAGCATTTGTACACCAAAAATCCGCGGCGAGGATTGTGGATTACGTATACGGTTGATTCATTTTTTTGACACCTATTTGACTTTTTTGGTTTGTATTTGAAAATGATATTTTGGAAACAGCTACATGCCCCTCTTGCAACAGTATCGCGCCCCCCTAGAGGGGCGCGCCACACAGGTTGGAAACCACTGCCTTAAGCCCTTCTTTACTTTTGTTTCTTAATATCTCTAAAAAAATGTGCATTTCACATAAAGATCTTGAGGCTCTGTCTACTATATATTTTCATCTTTCACCTTAACCTCTTTCTTACTATATTCTCGCCGTCTTTCTCAGATCCCCTGAGGTTCCCTCCCAATTCGTTTTCCTTTCTTCGTCCGAGCGATTGATCAAAGTAAGTTAAAGATTGAACTTTTTACACCCTACGCCACTTGTGGTGCTAGGGTAAGTTAAGTTGGCGTGGACGCATGCAACACCCAAAAGGAGTTGAGACAGACCCACTTTCTCTTATGCCGACCGATGAAGAATCACTTGTGGATCTGTCTAAGCTTGTTCATCCGTCTGCATTGTGCATTGTGTTCAACCTGCAGATCGTAGTCTTTGAGATATTTTGATAAAGTTTGGTATACCGACGTGTTTTGGCCTATTTCGGACAACTTTCTTGTCTGTACGTTTGTCAGTTCTTCTTCTTTTCAACCTACAGTTGGCAATTTTTGGAGATATTTTGATGAAATTTATCTCAAGGACCAACGCTATTGAAAATGATTCGGATTGGACCACTTCCCATAAAACGTACCATTTTGAAAAGTTGTTTCATGAATACCTGCAGAAGGATGAGTCATGGGCCACTGTAATATTTTTAATTGTCTAGTTTCTGTGTTTGCAATCAAATCCACTTTTTAATCATTTATTTATTTAAATAAATTTCGACGTTCAATGGCATGTAATTTATGCTGACAAAGCAATTTTTTTAGAAAAACATTTGTAAATACTTCAACTTATTTTCTGAAAATTCCACTTTCAATTAATAAACAAAAAAAAAAAAATAAGCAAAAAAGAAAAGGCTTATCATTATTACATAAATAAAATACGAATTATTCGGATCTATAAAAAATAAACTCTACAATACGTAGAGTAAATATTAAGCACGTGACAAAATTATGCCAAGAAAATGACAATCCAACGAAACAAAACAAAGCAAAACAAAAAACACAAAAAAGAAAAAAACGTTACATGGCTGAAGCCAGTAATTGATAATTAAAAAAAAAATAAATAAAAATAAAAAATTAAAAAAAAAAAAAAAAGAAAAAAATAAAAAACTTTTGCGTCTTAAATTATATTTTATGGCTTATCATTATTACATAAATAAAATACGAATTATTCGGATCTATAAAAAATAAACTCTACAATACGTAGAGTAAATATTAAGCACGTGACAAAATTATGCCAAGAAAATGACAATCCAACGAAACAAAACAAAGCAAAACAAAAAACACAAAAAAAAAAAAAACGTTACATGGCTGAAGCCAGTAATTGATAATTAAAAAAAAAATAAATAAAAATAAAAAATTAAAAAAAAAAAAAGAAGAAAATAATAATCACACTTCAGTGTCGGGCAAAAAATAAAACAAAACATGACAATAAACAATGAGTAACTAGATAAGTTTTAATATAAAATATTATATACAAGTTGTTCACGTTAAAAGGCCCTTGTCGGAGTACTTGGGGTCGATTTCGATTTTTATAGATACGCTAACTATATATACTTTTGGAATTTTTTCAAAATCTGCTCTGTCTTCGAACATCAATAGATAACACAAAATCGCTTCTTTACAAGATACGCGCTATCGTTTTGCACACGTCACCAAGGGAAAAGTTGTTAATGATCTTTGTATAAGTTCCTCACGGTTCTATACATCGTCCATTCACAGATGACGCCGGTTCAATTTAGCTATAGACACTTCGATTTGAAAAAGCTTTGCTATCATACGATTTCTAGAGAATTAGTTGCGTCTGTACCTGCCTCATTATTCTCGTTGCAAAGACTCTTCCGATCGTAGGGTCCTGGATCAGTTTAGCTATATTCATCCGTCTTGAATCTCTTGCATTGTAAAGATCCTAAGATGTTAAACCGATTTAATTATATCCGTCCGTCTTTCTTCCTGCTCATTTTTAAAATTGTTTTGACGGCAAAGTTCAAAGTGGTTTTTAGTTTGCCTGTTAGTTATGTCGGTCTGTCTCTTCTTCCGCGCGTTGCAAAGACCCGTGCGGTCATAACATTTTTTGATACGATTTAACTATATTTGTGCGCCTCTCTTCTTGTTCATTGTTAAATTTCGGCTGATGCCCGGGGGGACTTTTCTTTTATCCTCTCGTCTCTTCTGCTCATTATTAAAACTGTTTTTATCGAGAGAATACGAATTAATTTAACTGCCTGTTTATGCTTCTGCACGTTGCTGAAGATACTGCGATCGTAAGCTGCCGATTCAGTTTAGCTATATCGGTTTGTCTCTCCTCTCTTGCATTCCAAAGTCTCTTGCGATCATAAGAACCGATTAAACTGTATTTGTAGGTCTCTCTTGCTTCTCATAGGTTGGTTTAGTTGGCTGTTTTTGCTTCGAAGTTACGGCGATGCTAAAACTTGGAGTTAATTCACCTCTGTGGCTGTTCCTATTAAGGTGAGTAGGATAAGTATCCTGCAATCACCAGATTATCAATGAAACTAGCTATCACTCAAGGTTATCTGCCTGCCGTTCTTTGTGTGCGTTGCTGAAGTTTTGGCGATTAGGAGAATTTGAGCCCATTTAGTTATACTTATCCGTCTTTATTTCTGCCCATTGCTAAAACTTTTGCCATTGTAAGACTTCCATTCGATTCGACCCATATCTATATCTCTCTTGCTAGGGTTCCCACTATTGCAGGATTCCAATTCGATTTAGTTATATCTATCTACAGTGGCGGGCAAAACTGCACATCTTATATTAAAAAGTAAGTAAACTCATGCAATTCTTGTACTTATTGCAGTGGGGGAAAAAACTTTACATAAAACATTAAACCTTACTCATCACATTAAACTTTCATCACATACAACTTGGCATAAAACATTAAATCTTACTCAATGCAACAAAATGCAATTCATGAATAAGTAAATAAGAGGAAACAACTTCAACTGTCTTCATTTATCCAGTTTTCCACGATTTCTCATTCAGGTTCTCTATGTGGAAATTTTGCATTTCGTCCATAGACCATGTTTTTATGGCAAGTTTACACGGTTTGGCGTGTTTTCGAGTTTTTTATTGTTTCGTAGGTCATTAAGATTATTAGGAGAATGTTTATATGATGCCAGCTTTCTCTTCTATCCTAAAATTCTTATAATTCTGTAAATTAAAGAAAAGCTTAAAACTTGGCTCGCATCTTCTTTCTGCTCCCCACTAAAGGATGGGGCTATACTCGGTTTGTTTTTTTCATAATGTACCAGCGATACAGGTATCAAGTAAAAGAAATTGGAGAGTACTATGCGGAAATGGTAACGGGGGTTATGCGAGATTCGAGGGATTCGGGGGAATACGCAAAAAAAACCTTCATCCTATTTAAAGCTGATAACGATTTGCAATCTATGGAAGCATTTATATAAATTCCGCGCAAAACAGAACTTCTCTTAGACCTGTCATCAATAGAATGATTTTTGTGTAAAATTGCTCCCAAATAGTATATGACTTTTGTATTCGCCAAAGCTTTTCAATTCCAAGCCGTTAAAAATGTTTAATAAATCGCTCACATAGCGAAGAGTTTTGTGATAATCATATGAAGCAGCTTCTCCTGGCAACCCTTGTAAATTCTTCTTCTTCTTTTGATTGGGCATTCAGTTGAGTAACACCTCCCGGCATCATTTGTAAGTTTTTTCTCTTCTTCTTATGGATTCAGTCGGCTAAAAAGTAACGACTCGCCGCGTGGTTAAGGAAAAGGTTTAGTGTCAACACATAGTACTTTATCTGAGCCTAAATAACATCGCTATTAGTTGAAGTTATTTCTTGACAACAGATTTCTTTGTTCATTTATTGACTGTGGATGTTATCAAGCATTTTAATGCGTGTCAAAGTCTGCCGTGGCTTTACTCTTTTTTAAATATTTTGCAATTTTGTAAATTCATTTCATCATATTTGCAAAGAAAGAAAAAAGACCTAATGAAAAATTTGTACCTGCCTTTGAATGCATTTTCGATACTCATGTCTTATCTAAATATTGTTTACAAGAATCGTTCAATTTGTCGGTGATAGTCTTTGCGACACCGAAGCGATTTTGCAACAGGGTTGCACTTAAGTTTGGAAGTAAATCAAAGTTTAAGTTTTTTCCTTTAGGACCTGAGGCATTTCTCCTTATTGAAGGCTCAGTTTTTTCGTCAGCTATCATCCATTCCTCAAACGTGGCTTGATGGTCCATCAAATCAAGAAAGTGTAGGTGTGCAAAATTTGGCGCAAATGATTGATAAGCGAACGGACGAACAGACATATTTAAATTAATTTACACAGTTTATGAAGATTTCATATCCAGTTGCGACAAACGGAATAATAAAATTAATATAAATTTATGTTCTGGCTGTATTTACAAATGAATTCAAACCAAACAAGAAGAAATACAAATAAAAATAAAAAAAAAAAAAGAAACATTTAAACAATTAGTCATATCATGTTTACAAACAAACACACACTGAAATGTATATATAAATATAAAATATAAATACACTGTTTAAGGCAAGGAAAGTAAAAATAGAAAGCGTAAGCGCAACTGATACCTTTTTAGAGATCGGGGAAAAGTCACACTTTTATAAGAATTTTGTAAAAACAATGTCGGCCTTAATAAAATTCGATATCGTTTGGTGATACCTTTACGTTCGTCACGAGATAAACACAGCTATTTAAACCGTTAGACAGCAATCAAGTATGGAAACTATATACATATAAACAGAATTTGAAGCCATATATATAAACATGATGAATATTAACTAGACGCACGAGACCAACAAGTAGACTATCGATACTCAAATATCTGCAAATCGGAGAATCTGAATTAGCAACTAATTCAAAGAAATTCTATTGGCATAAAAACACATTCCTGTTGGCTCACTCAACTACCTCAACTACTCAACTACTCAACTACTGTACGTAACATCTTTGTTTCATCGATGAATTTGAGTGACAGTAAAGTAGAAGTGGAAAGCGTCAGAGTTGAGGGATTTTAAAGAAAACGTTAAATCAATAGTCAAAAGTAGTAAGTAATCGAGAAGAGAGTAAGGAGCAACACCGCAGAACGGTATTCACAAAAGTGATGAAAATTCGAGAAGGAAATTAACTTTTTGGGGTGTCAAATTTGGGACTTCGGCAAGCCAAGGCAGAGAGTCGAACAACTTCTACGACCACCACAAGTTTCCGAATTGACGGTCTAAGTGGGTCATAGTAGTTTGAAAATGTGTGCCTAAAAAGGGAGGGCTCTATCGAACGATTTTGATGAACACATTCTAGCTCCCGGCAACCAGACCCGGCACCATCGTGGAGAAGTCACCGAGAGTGTCGTAGGTCGTCTGCTTGCAAACTTCTTTACTTAATATTTAGCTGCGATGGGCGTCCGCGATTTAACACATGCCTATGAGAAGGCCACAAAAATTTGCGCAATGCCTGACATTAGTAGGTCGATACTTCTCTTCGCACGTTTAAAATCCATGGAGGAAAAAGTTGAATAGAAGTCTAGAACGGTGTTGGTAGTCCCAACGCAAGGCAGACTATCACTGAAGTCACGTAATGCCGGCAAACCAAAAGCATAAAGCGAACGACCGATACCAGTGTACCCAATTCAACACAATCACATGCACCAAGAATGCGAACGAAAAGTTGCCGTCGGAGCGAAGGGTTCACTGACTACTGGGTACGTTTCTTCGGGAAGTATCGTGGTGGCTATGCGTACACTAAATAATTAAAGATGTATGATGGGTCTCGCCTTGCCCAGGGGGAAGAGTTTGAAACAAATGCAATTACGACAATTCCTACATCTCCAGCCCAACTTTCATAAGTAATGCAGGATTGTCTTGCAAACTGGGAAGTGCAAGCTACCGCTTGCATATAGCTCGTAAGCTAATAGGCTTGATCTTCTACAGGTGTAGACGTCGTATTCCAAAGGTTAGCTGACTCGTTTTGGCCATTAACACATAGTTCTACTCCTTGTAAGATTTCCGGAACGTATGGCTTCTTATTTCAGCTCGCCGTCAATTTAGTTCTATTGAAGTTTTTTTCTTTGAATCTTCAATTAAAGAGCAACTCCACGGCAATGCTGTCCCAGTGGCAAAAAAGAGCCACCGTTATGGAAGAACGCAATGAAAAATTTCATCAAACAGTAACCGTTTCATTGTGAAAACACTCCACCTGGACATTTGAAAAGTTCTATAACGCCTAAGAGTTTGAACTTTGATTTGTATTTCATGAGAACTATGCCACGGAAATTATATATATATGGAATCACGTGAATTTTCAGTACAAAGAAATTCGTCCTCAAATAGGAAAATGCACTCAGGAAATGCACAATTGTAACGTGGAATGTCCCACCGTCCCGGCACACATTATTTTTCCCGCTTAACATGACTTTTAATAGATGGCTTGTTGTGTTTCTGTGCTTCTGTCCTTACGACAATGCCCAACTGTAGATCATTTTATGGATAAAGTCCAAGGTTGTTCTCTTTGTAAGGAGTTCGCATTGGCAGAAGTGATGCCCGGTAGACAGAATACTATTCTGACTAGTAAATGCATAGCAAGTTGTTCGCAATAAAGCCTCGAATTTTGAAAAAGGGATGACGAAAGCAAAGTTGATTTGTTTTGTAATATTTTTTGAAGAAATTCTGGAAAAGTTCTAATTTAACCATAATTTTGATTTAAGTCGTTCCGAGACTTCGTTTAACAGAAATCTGGTAATAGCTTATGAGTTCTCTGTTAAAATTCTTGGTTCGTGTCCTTGCTCTCTTATATTATAGAGGATTATAGAACTTTGCCGACATTTTTATATATATACATATAGTTCTACTATTGCAGAGTTTGGAAGGAGCTACTAGCGATAATTGAGTGTAACTGTTTCTAATAATAAAAATTTTCGCTGTTTTTTTCTTACAAAAAAAAAAAAAAAAACATAAATAGAGAACATTGCCAATACATTTCAAGGTTAAGTTCGTAATTAGTGTTGGAAAACTTCTACAAATCTACAAGTATTTATGAAATAATTCCACACCTGTTGAAAATTCCAAACAATTATTTTTTCTGCTATTTTAGAAATTTTATATGCGTAAGCAAAACACATTTGAGAAGTCTTTGGAACACATATTGAACACCCGACTTTTAAATTTATTTTTATACTCTACACCTCTTCGGGTAACATAAGCATATATAGAGACACTTTTTAAACTAAGACTTTAGGTGGGGATTGATCGAAAAACTCGTCCGATCCATACCATTTTGGTCTTTGGGCAAAAACCAGTTGGTCATCATCATGTCGCACCAATTCCGACCTGTAGGTTGAGTTAACCACAAGAAAAAAAAAAAAAAAACGGGCAGATGACAAACCTGGAATGACCTCCTGAGACGACTGAATTAATAGAAGTTGGGTCCATCCCAAATCCTTCTTAATATACCTTTGAACCCTTGTTGTTTAGGGTATAATAAAATAATTAAGAACATAATGGCCGGGCAAGGCCGACGCGAGAATACCCTACATTGGTTTGCTTAACAATATTTTTATGCATAATTTTCATGAAAGTTATTATACAGGGGGATACTCGAAACCCCAAGCAACATGCTCGATGGGAAACTTTATTTACTTGTTAAATGCTTCATTATTTTGCTGTTGCTACCATCGCAACACACCAGAAATTAGACTTCGTCACCATAGAAGGAGTTGCTCTTATGAAGGTCCTAATATGTGGTCTGGTATGGGGCGAGAAACGAACAAGAAACGTATGAAAATATTACATAAATAGAAGTGAGACCGCTGTGGTTGGGCAAGGCCGTTCATTAGATATATCAGTCATCTTTTTTTGTAATTTTTTTATAATTTTTCAGTTACTTCCGTCATAAGAAACCATAAGCTAGACTTTGTCGCCACAGAAAGGTTTGCTTGCAGGAGAGCCATCCAAGATATGTGGTGCAGTCTGATAAACAGACCTATTTAATCCAAACTCCCTAAGGTTAATTTACTAAGAATGGATTTCCATCATAAAATATTGAAAATTAAATCGTTTTGGCATATAAAGGCTTCTATTTCGTAAGGACCTGTCCATGAGTTGGGACTCAGCACGGTCCAAATTTGGTAAGATTAGTTTTTATGTCAAATTATTTTAATGAGTGCGTTTTGATGGAAAATTAGGCCTTTTCACCATATAAATAATCAATTTCCGTAAGACTTCTTATGTAGTACGGGGCCCAAAAATTGCCCCATCCGATTTAAAGTTTACCATAATTTCAAATTCCGAAGTATTGTTGTTACGCGATTTTTTTTGTTGGGAAATTCTAAAAAATTTTACTATTTTTTGTGAAGGGCGACCCACCCGATCCGAACTATTTCCAATGACGTTCTTTGTTGAGCCAAGCCCGTCCTTGTACCAAATAACATCAAAATATGCCGAAAATTGACACCTGTATGTTGAATACATGGACCGATGGACAGACAAATTTATATCAATTTAGAAAATAATTCTAAATCGGTCGTATCGGTATAATAATAGGCAGATGTAACTCAAGTCCTTTTGGATGTTGCATACATCCACAAACTTTATATACGTTTACACTACAGGTGGGTAGAGCGCAGACATTCCAAATTTTATTTATAAAGCAAATAATTTTCATATAATTGCTTTAAACAATTGCAAAACATGCAAAATGTTGCAAACGGCTTCGCCTAAGTTAATTACAATGGCAATTGTCCTGTCATTATTAAGTGGTAATGGAGGTGTACAAGTTCCATCAAAGCATAATTAGGAGAATTAAAGATTTCTCTGTCGTAACTTTCTATTACTTTTCTTCAATTTATTCGATCCATAGATAATAATTTTCACTTGTATTGTTTGTACGGTATTAAAACTTAAAAAGCATAAGCGGGAATACTGCTGGGTTAACTACACATTCTTAGTTATTTGATTGGTGATGTGTATAAGGACAAAAAAAAGCTATCGCCTCTGATGATGAATATATCGATTCCAGTGATACGAATCCTCAGTTTTCCCACCCATTCCATTACAAGCTAAAACACGCTTTCAATTAGCTGTTCTTAAGAAATGGGTGGGGAAAAAAATAGCTCACGACCCAAAAGCGCTTACGAAAGCTTTTTCTAAAAAAAGAAGACATGGACTACACCGGAGCGCGTTTTTAGGAAAAGCTATATACGACCTATGAAATCTACAAATACTTGAGAATGCTGAATGATACCCTATATCACTTGAGGCACAAGGATATAGTAAGTTTGTGCGGACGTATATAACAGCAAAACGGAGTTGAAGTAGATTCAATCTTTATTATACCGATCAATTCACAGTAATTTTTTGAATCTTTCTAAATTTAAATTTGTCTGTCCGTCTGTCCCTCTTCTTTTCTTGTGCTCAACCTACAGGTCGGAATTTTTGCGTTATTTTGATTAAATTTGTTACACTGACATGGGGATAAGAAACGAGGAAAAGTTTTCTTTTTTTTTTATTCGATTTTACTGAGAAAATACTTCGAAACTTAACTACATATCCGATATGTAAGAAATTTTGTCTGTGTGTGTGCAGCACCCGGTAGGAAGGAAGAAATAGACTCACCCCTTATTATGTTGATCGATTCACAGTCACTTTCTGAATCGATCTAAGTTTGTCTGTCCATCTGCCCGTCTTACTTTGTTGTGCTCAACCTACAGATCGCAATTTTGATCAAATTTATTACACTAGTGTGTTTTGGCCCATGGGTGAACGCCATTGAGCACTTTCCTTATAATAAATCCAATGTTAGATTGGGGGCCGTAGTGGCCTGCAATCTGTTTACTTGTTAACCCAGAAAATATTACTTGATTTCAATTTTAGGGTCTAACAAATGTGCAGATCGCAAGTGCTAATAAAAGACCTTGTAGTGAACACTTTGTCCTTAGGTGAAAAAAAAAAAAATATTTTTCGCCAAATCATTTAAAATAATAACAATAATAATAATAATAATTTCTTCCTAATTGGTGTTAATTCTTTAACGAATTTATGTAAGATTTTAATTTTTGTTTTTTTGTAAACCAAAAACGAAAACACTTGCGAAAAAGTTTTGGAAATAATTATAGAGAAAATTCGTAACAACAACGACTAAAACAATTTCGAAAGAAAATTATAGAAATGACGCGTACACCAATGAAGCATAACAACTATCACTATTGAAAAACAAAAGAAAGCAAAAAAAAAAAAAGAGCATTGATTGAAAGGGCGGGCTATGATAGTTACGATAGCGCAACGAATCGGTCAGAAGTTTGAATGGGTAGACGTTATATAATTGCCCTGCATGTGGTTTATATGCAGAGACATTGAAACGCATTTCAAGGCATCGTAAAGTGGAAAAACTTTCAACGAATGTATGCATAATTTCGTGTGTGTATGCACACGCCTACATAGTTTTCCTGTCAAAATAGTGACGGGCATCGATCAACATTCGTCATAACGAATATGACGAACTTTCCAATATGTGCAATAATTTTTTTTGCGTACTTTCTTGCGAGTTTTCTCGATTCACTTACGATATTCATCAACCAGTAAAAATTTAAATAAATGAAGAAAAAGAAAAACTTCCAATTTCTTTCGGAATAAAGCAACGACGTCAGGTCGAAGCCACCCAAACCACACCTGAAGACCGTGATTTAGCTTTCTCAGGCTTAAACGACAGCATATCCATCCCCATCGTGTGATGAGAATGATCGATAAGAGGGGAGACTTCTTGCATACCTTATGCGAATCCTATGCCATCATTTTATTTTCTAGAAGGATAACGAATTTTCCCATATTACAGCTATTGTATATCACATGTGCCATTGGAAATGGTTTGGATCGGTCCCTACTCTTTCGAGCCCCACTCCTCATATAACTCCCCATCTCGACAAAACTCGCTATGTAAATGGTAATTGGGGATTATAAATTAGTAAGAAAAACATGGTTCGGATGAGGCAAGTTTTGTAACTCTCTCTCATATAACCGGTCTTACGAATCTTTAAGCTTTCCATAGTAAAGGGTAATAATTTTTAATATTTTATGGTGAAAATAAGTTCATAATAGTAAATTGATATAGAAATCAATCTTACTGAATATGGACCACGTTGGTCTGTTTTTTAAATACCAAAACATATAGGCATTCTTCCAATATGCGGACCTTCACGAAATATATGCCTTTGCATGGAAATAACGTATAACGAGCGAATAACTGTATAAGACGAAATCATGTAAATTATCTAATAGTTGATCTGCATCGACTGTAGTGTTCTTACTTGTTTTATTACACTCCATACAACAAGGATATATTAAGAAGGATTAAGGAAGGAGATCCACCTTTTATTACATCGATCGTTTCAGAAAGTGATCTTAAGTTTGTCTGTCCATCTATCCACCTTTTTTCTTGTATTCAAACATAATCGATACACCGAGCAATTTTGTCCCAAGGATAAAGACCATTGAAAATCATTAGGATCGAATCAAATGTCTATGTCACGTGAAGAGGTGTAGGATATTCAATGGCGGGCCGTGTCCCACTACAGTGTTTTTACTTGTTTGTCGATATACGTATGTGTATATACGTTATCCGTTATTTCTTCTATATTTCAAAATAAATTCGTGCACAGTCGGGCTCTTCGCCTGCAGTATTATTATTACTGATTGCATGGCAAATTCGTACCGCGGTCTAGAAGATCTATTGTACTCGCCCGTGCCCGTAGCCGTCCAGTTTTAGGATCCTAATAATGCCACCACTTTTGTTGGGAAGGATCAACCATGTCCGGCGTTGCGAAATGCTCTCCAAACACATGATGTCTGATTCTGCGGATGGTCTCACATTCACATGGAATATGGCGGGACGTCTCAGTTGTCCCTTCACAAAATCTGCATAAGTCGATATCGGACAT